>LOEQ01004095.1:0-18480 GCA_001685075.1 Bramus lutescens
CCCATTTCTATTCATCTGTGTATCACCACATGGCTGTGGCTTACCGGCAAGGTTCTGTCTGGCTTCTGTCTCTGGCAGAGCTACATGACTTCTCTTTGACTCTGCCTTCTTTCTTACAGCATTCAGTTTAGCTTTCCCTGCATAGCTCTGTTCTGCCCTGCTATAGGCTCAAAGCAGTTTCTTTGTTCATTAACCAATAAAAGCAACACATATACAGAAGGACTTCCCACATCACACACACACACACAAACACACTGATGCCAATTACCTGTCAGGTATTATGATAACTACCTTTTCTATAACTATTCATTTCCCTCTCAACCTTTTGTGGATTTAAATAGGCAGAATCAGAGTAGGTCTTATAAAGAGAGGAAACTTGTGTTCAGTACTCAGTTTAATTAGAAGTGCTTTCCTCCCTCAGTGGCTCCACTTCATGGGCATCTCTGGGAGTTTGAATGAGAATGTCCCCCATAGTCCCAGGCATTTGAACACTTGGTTTCCAGGTGGTGGCGCTTTTAGGGAGGTTTAGGAGGTACAGCCTTGCAAGAGGAAGTGTGTCACTGGAGACAAGCTTTGAGAGTTTAAAGCCTCACACCATGCCCAGCGTGCTCTCTCTCTCCGTCATACTCATGACTGAGATGTGAATGCTGAGCTCTCTGCTCCTGACACCTTCCTTCAGCTTGCTGTCATGTTTCCGCTCTGATTTCACAGACCTTATCCTTTGGGAACCGTAAGACAGAAGAAACTCTTCTGTAAACTGCTTTGCTCATAGCATTTTAGCACAGAGACAGGAAGTAGCTAAGACAGCATACCACTATGCACGGGTCTTAGATGGGGAGGAAGAGAGGATTGTGCCCACACCACACTATCCACTGTGCACGTGTCTTAGACAGGGAGGAAGAGAGGATTGTATCCACACCACACTATCCACTGTGCACGGGTCTTAGACAGGGAGGAAGAGAGGATTGTGTCCACACCACACTATCCACTGTGCATGGGTCTTAGACAGGGAGGAAGAGAGGATTGTGTCCACACCACACTTTTGGAGTGGTAGTGCAGACAAATCAATTAAATTTACTTAGCTTTATAAAAAGCCTGTGCTTCTAATTTTATAGCATGAAAATAAAAGCCTTCCTCTTGCCTCTGGTCCAGGATAAATAATTGTTTAAGGTTCCCACCATCTTTTACAAACATTTTCTTTTAGAGAGCAAGTATCCATTACCATCAGGGCAGAACAACTAAAGAGATTAAAAATCCAAAACTCAAATGCTGGCAACTATTAAATGGTCCAAGAATAGAAAATACAGTAAGTTCACCTTCCCCTAACCTGTGCATCAGTCTACAAAGAATAACAGTGTAAGATATCTGCCTCTCTTTCAGTTTGGAGTGTCTCATCTTCACTGTTTCAGGAGCCCTTTCAAAGGCAAGCAGCTGGGTGTAGCACTGGAATTAATTAATGGAATCCCTTCCCTTAGAATTGTGTGACTGTTTTAAGACAGAGAAAAAAACATTTCTTTCCACCCATCATATTCCATGACATAACTTCAAACCGCATTGGACTTCATACTAAGAGGGATTGTGTGTATCTCTGTCTCTCTCCCTCTCGCACTCCCCCCACCCGTGTGTGTCTAAAACTGGCATAGTACAAGATTCAGGTACAGGAAGAGAGGCCTGTAGGCATAGTGGGGCCACACAGGAACTTTTAGAGATTCTCCTGACAGAGCAGCAGCCTGGCACATGGCTGCTGCCAAGCAGCTGACTCAGTTTCCCCTCTAGAGCTCTCAGTCTCAGAATACAGTGTTCGAAAGAGTCCTCGGGGCCTCTACTTTCTGTCATGTAACAGCTACTGCAGAGCTCAAATGGGATCACCAAACCAAAGCAATAGAGAAAGCTTTTAAAACCTAGTATGACCTTGCTGGAATGATTAATAAACACTTTCAAAAACCTTGTCTCCACACTGCCTTCGGGTTAGATCCTATATGCGGTCCATACATAGGCCTCATAGGCCCGACTGATCTCATCAGCCCGTCACACAGCATCAGCTATGCCAACACAGGCAGCCCTGAGAGAAACACAGCAGCCTAATCTCAAGGATTTGAAGTCTCAGGTGCTGGAGGAAAGCTGATGAAAAGCAACATTCAGAGAGAACAACCACGCTTTTCACTCCAAGTTTCTGATGAACTCAGCTGAATCGATGCATGAGCACCAATGCCCAGCTGTGTCGTGACAGGGACTCCAAAATCAAATTGATATCCTTTCACCTCTTATGGCTTTCAAGCCTAGCAGAGATGTCTGCATCAATACCACAGAGATCAACGGGAAAATGCTTAGATAGCTACTTCATCTTCTGACTCTGGGAAACAGGAGGAGAAAGCGCCTTAAGAAATTACCACAGAGGTGGGGGAGCAGACCTGGGCCTTCTGTAGAGGAAACTCACAGGACAGAAACGTTTTCAATTACCAAAAATAAGCTGCAAGCAAAGAAGTCAGCATCAGGTGTCCACACTCAGCTCCTGTTCTTGGCACAGATCTGGGCTTGTGCCACATGCAAAGCCCTCCTTGGAGGCCCTTCAAAAAAGGTCTATTTTCTCTCAATTTTCAGCTGCCTGTGTTCATTGTCGTTGAAATCCTGCCGCTCCCAGAGCTTTCCCACCGAGAAGAGCGACCATCATGATGACTTCCTCCCAACTTTTCCCACACCCACGGAAAATTACTGACTGACTTTGCAGGGTTCCCTAGCTGGTCCGAATGGAGTCACATAAAACATGTCCCAGTCTCCTACCACTTTTGTGTGTTTTCAAGGCTTGTCCATGTTAGAGCATGGCTTCATTCTTCACTTCTGCTGAGGGCCAAACAACATTGCATTGAATTCATACCTTGTTCTTTGTTCATGCAACAGGTAATGGACTCGCGGGGTTATGCCCACACTGGGGATATTATGAATAGTGTTGTGAGAATTCATATAGAATGCCTTGCCTATGTGGCCATAAGTTTCATTTCCTTGGAAACATGCCTAGGAGTGGAATGTCCAGATCATATGCTCAAGAGACATTGACCTGTTCTCCAAAGTGGCTATGACATTTGCTGTTCCCATCAACAGTGCATAAGGCTTATTCCTCCACATTTTTACTAACGGCTTTTAAAGGCAATTATTTGATTGTGAACAAACAAGTGTGAGTGACAGAGTCTCATAGTACTTGCTGTGGCTTTGATCTGCATTGTTCTGGTAACTACTTACATCAGGTGCCTTTTCCTCTGCTTGTTTGGGCCATTTGGAAACTTTCTCTGGAGAAATGTCTATTCATCTTTTCCCCGTTTCTTAAAGTTGGCATATTTGCATATTTTTCTTATTATTATTGATCTATAGGTTTTTACCTATTCTAGACACAGCTGCCTTAGCAGATATATGACTTGCAAGTATTTTTCCTTATTCTATAGGGTATCTGTTTTACTTTCTTCATGTTGCCCTTTGATACAAAAGTTTTTAATACTGATGAAACCCAATTTGTTTTTCCCTATTGCATACATTGTTTAGTCTAAGACCACAATGATTTGTGTGTCTGCTTATTTCTAGGGATATTGTAAGTCTTGTATATTATACTTTGATCCATTTTGCACATATTGAATATGCTATGAAGGGTAAATTTAATTCTCCCTCAGGAACCTAACTGCCTGTACCAGAGTGACTTGTAAAAATGATTATTCATTGCTCCCTGTAGACTGGCATTGAGCAAATAGCTCAGTGGATAAATTACTTGCCACGCAAAGCCAAGGGCTGGAGTTCAGATCTCCCACACCCATATAAAAGCTAAGCAGGCATGGCAGTCCACCTGTAATCCCAGTGCTCAAGAGACACAGGATCCCCAGGGAAAGCTGACCCTTAGACCAGTGGTTCTCAACTGTGGATCGTGACCCCTTTGGAAAAAGCTCTTTGTCCAAAAAAAAATGTTTACACTGTAATTCAAGACAGTAACAAAGTTATAGTTATGAGGCAGCAATGGAAGTAAGTTTATGATTGGGGTAATCACAACATGAGGAACTGTATTAAAGGTTTGCAGCATTAGGATGGTTGAGAACCACTGAGTTAGACTATCCAATCAGCAAGCTCTAGGTTCAGTGAGAGACCTTGAGTGGTCAGGAAGACACACACACATCAACCTCTAGCCAGCACACTCAAGTACACACATGCATGTGCACTCACACGCATGTGAACACACATGAACATACAACACATGAAAATACTCTACTGATCGTAAGTACATAAGCTTATTGCTGGGTTCCTAATTCTATTTCCATAATACTTTTATCTTGTTTAAGTCGGTAGTTCCATACCATTTTGACTATTGGAGATTTTTTAATGTAGTTTGCACTGAATCTATCAGTCAATTTGAGAAATATTGACAACTGAATATCAATTTTTCCAGTCCTTGAGCATAAAGTATATTTCCCCTAAGGTATAGTTTCTCATTAATCTCATTAATCTTCTAGTAGAATAAGTTATATACATTTATCATGTATAGCATGTTATCTTTAAATGTGTATATTCTTCTCAGTGGCTAAATTAAGCTAATTAACATGCATTAATCAACACACACCATTTTGTGGTGAGAGCACATGGTCTACCCCACAACTTTCAGAATCTGATGTATTGTTGTAACTATGGTTGACGGTAGTATCATTTTGCATGACAATATTCTTTAGTTACTCCTCTATGTAAGGGAAATCCTTCCTCTAATGAGCTTGTCCTTAAACAATATTTTCTAGCTTTCAGAATACAAGCACAAGTTTGTTAAATTCCTAAGACTCTCATTCTCTTGCTGCCAGTGTTAATGGAACTGTTTCCTTAGCTTGTTCTGGGACCACTGTTGATGTATAAAAATACAGTTGGTTGTGGTATATTTATCTTCTATCTTGCAGAGCACACTCAGTAGTTCGATTAGGGAAGTTTTTCTAATGAATGTCTTGGGATTTTCTCCATGAAAAATATGTAACGTGTGAAGAGAGTCCTTCTCATTATTCCTTCCTGATATGAATGGCCTTCGTTTCCCTTCCTACACAGTGATCCAACTAGAACCTCCAGTACAATAGGAAAGTGACAAGCACAGATTTATATGTCTTTGTCCTGAAACAAGAAGGAAGGTGTCTTTCAATTACTATGAGGCATGCTAGCTATGTTCTTCCATAGATTCCCTTTATCACAGTGTGTCTTCAATCTCCAAACTTCTTAAGCAGAAGTTTACCAAAAAAATTGTGCATTATTTGCAAGATTGTTATTATGCTTAAATTTTAGGAAACTTACAAGAACATAATTTTAATTTAGTCCCTTAACAAATTCAATAAATCATCTAGCATTCAAATATTTACTAGCAACCCTTTATTGAACCAACTATGCAATGGAGACTATTCTCAACTGGAGACACATAGTGAATAAAACTAGCGTGGGTTCTTGCCCACGTTGAATTTACAGTCTAATGTGGAAAACAAGAAACTAATAACTAAGCAAATTACCCAAGTAATAGAAGGGAAAAAGAATTACAGTGAAAATTATTCTCAGTATAGAAAGAGTGTAGGAAACAGTGGCATTTTTAAATGGGACAAGGTCTTATCGACAGAGGGTCATTTGAGCCAATAAAGTAATAAAGGGAGGGCAGTGTTCATGAGGAGGAAGTCATACCTCACCTACACACTTATACACTTATATGCTGATCTTACCTCATATTCATGAGGATTGTCACACCTCACTTATACACTAACACACTTATACACTGATCTTTTCTCAGTATTCACAGGATTAAGTCACACCTCACTTGCACACTTATACACTTATCTTGACTCAGTAGTCAGGAGATGATGTGGAAGTCCTTCTGTATATGTATTTCTTTTATTGGTTAATGAATAAAGAAGCTGCTTGGGCCTATGACAGGGCAGAATAGAGCTAGGCAGGAAAACTAAATTGAACACTGGGAGAAAGCAGGTGGAGTCAAGGAGACATCATGTAGCCACCGAAGGTGACAGACGCTGGCTGAAATCTGACCGGTAAACCATGAGGTTTGTGGTAAAATACAAAATAATAGGAATGGGTTAATTTAAGATATAAGAGTTAGTTAATAAGAATCCTAAGCTAATAGGCTAAACAGTATTTTAATACAGTTCCTGCGTGATTATTTTGGGTCTGGGCAGTTGGGAAACAAACGAGCAGTCTCCACCTAAAACGAGGATTAATTCACACCTTACTTACACACTTATACACTGATCTTAACTCGGTATTCACGAGGATTAAGTCATAGCTCAGTAACACACCGATTTTACCTATCCATGAATAGAACCCAGAGGCACCAAAACTCAGAAAATTGTATAACTTAAAGGAACCTTTAAACAAATCACTCATCTTTCTTTGTTCTAATGCAACAATCCAAACCAGAAAACATAAGAAGGGCAAGGCAGGAACAGATGGGATAAAAACCAGACCCAGCAGCTACACACTGGGCTGGATGTTTTGAGGGGGGGTATTTGTCTGGTTGGTTGGATTTCAAGACAGAGTTTCTCTGTGTAGTCCTGGATGACCTGGGAGTTGCTCTGTAGACTAGACTTGTCTCCGACTTAGAGTTTTGGCTGCCTCTGACTCCCTGAGTGCTGGAATTAAAGATGTGCACCACCACTGCCCAGCCGGATTGTTTATTCGAAAATGTAGTTTCGTTTGAGTCATACGTAACTCTGTCAACAATGAAAACTACACTAAAGATCTCTAATAATAAAGTTGATTAAGAACAGAAACTTAGTCTACAGTAACTTCATGGTCTGAGCATTCATCCATAAAGAACAACAACATTGCATCGATGAGAACATGCGTTTTATGTACTAATGAATTAGTCAGTTTTGCAGAGAGTAATGATTGGTCAGAAAGCATCAGAACAGAGTCAGAACATGGTTGCCAGGTACCCTCGCAGACACATCTGCAATCCTCACGAATTACTCAGTGCTCTTCTACCATTATTGCTCAGACCTCGTCTATCCTGAGTTTTGAATAGCAAAGATCATATATTTTTCAGACATACCTTCTCTTTGGAATGTGAAAATACAGCTTAGATAACTAAAAATAAAGTAAATGCAATAAAGACTTTGCATCTAATCTCAGAGGCACATGGGAACCAACAAAGGAATAAACTAGAGTGCCAGACTGTTGGTGTAATTATCCCCCAACTAAACGGCAAAGTTTGGGCTCACAGTGCGACAGTCATTGATTCACCAACAACCCCAGTGCTCCTCCCCAATGCTGGTGAAGGAGCCTTCAGGAGGATCAAAGAGAGCCTTGAGTCTTTACACATGTTCATTTTGACCAAAATGAAGGATGCAAGGCAACTGCCAGATACACTGCTTCCACAACTGAAGAGAGATGAGTTACTGACAGCTCAGCATTGCACGGAACCTGAATGGCAGGAAAGTGGGCAGAACAAAGAGAAGGATTTCCAGAGGCAGCTCAAGCTTCTGCCCAGTGGAGAAAACAAGACAGAGGCTCGCCTTCAGCGTGCAGCCTTTGAAAAACCATTCCCACATCAGGAGAACTGGCTCAGGAATTTTTTATTCTTTTAATTTGTTGGCTTTGAATTCTTATTGTTCATATATACTATTGGTTTAGTTATCATCATTACCACTACTTCGACGACGACGACAACGATGATGGGGTTTTGCCTGCAAGAATGTCTGTGACCCATGTGCCTATGTTGCCCTCAGAGGCCAGAGAGAGCATTGGCTCCCTTGGACCTGGAGTTAGAAATAGTTGTGAGCTGCCATGTAGGTGCTTAGAGTCATACCTAAGTCCTTTGGAAGATCAGCCAGTGCTCTTAACAGCAGAGCCATCTCTCCAGCTCCTCATTTGTTTCTGTTTGTTTTTATCGTAGACTTTGGAAGGAAGTGATAAGAAGGATCATTCCCTACCCTCTGATGACTACTCTTCTTTCTCCTAGAGAAGGACCCAGATGTGTGCTTTGCTATCTGCCTCTGCTGCTGTAGAGTGAAAGCAGTTATAGCCCCGTGCCCATGGGGGCAGAACTACATTCTAATAAAGTTTGCTTCATAAAAACATGCAGTAGGCTGAACAGGGCACTAGACTCTTCCATCAATAACTCATGAATGCCACAGCTAGGCTCTCAAGTGTTCTGATTCTAACTGAAGAAAAGGGGGGCAGATCTGTGTGTGTAGCCCAGACTGGCCAAGACCTTGGGAGTTCCTGCCTCAGGCTCCCAGGTGCTAAGATTATAGGCACAGGCCTTCACACCTGACTTTCCAAGATCGTGACTGTAAATCCACTATGGTTTTGCATCACGGGAGGCTAGCACATACAGTACCACATGTTTAAATCATGAAGCTTTCTTCATTCTCTTGGTGATATTTTCCAAGCATTTTAATTATTGTTTTCTCTAGGAATATGTACTCAATTTAATTAGTGAAAGAAAAGTATTTTTTAGTTATAGAAACTTGATGTACAATCAAGTCTTCTGAAATCCATTTTTCTCAAAAACAAAAGGATTTTAGACGAATTTTTCACCTATCACCCAAAATTCCTTTCAAAACTTACAAATTATTATTTTTAATAGTGTAGGTATTTATGGAAAAACAAATGCTGCAATAAAAAGGTTAAATACATTTATGTCATTGCTATTGGTGATGGTACATAGCAAGTCAGTCAGGGCTACATAATGAGAAGCTACCTCATTAAAAAAAAATTCCATGACACAGCGGTATCTATTCAACTTTTTGGTATCTTCTAAAGAATTTAGTATTTCCATAATAAACATTTTAAATAATTTTAAGGAAGCTGTTACTACTACTCTATATAAAACAAATAAATACTGAGTGCCCTACAAGAGAAATCTACACCTATAATGTGTCTAAAAATCAAACACAAATTATATCCATCTTTCTGCAAATAGAGTTATGAGAAGACTTTCAGTACAAGGACTTGAAGAATCTGTTATGCTGAAATCTAACTGGTCTAACAATAGCATAGCTAAAGACAGCTTTGCTTCGCCTGTGGCTGATAGAAAAAAACACCACGAGAAGAAACTGAGTATGCCAGCAAAGGGATTTTTCTGTGGTCCACCCTACGACGGTTCAGGTTACAAAAGGACTTTACTTCACTTTCTAATCATGGCTTATTACATGTTTTATTATTTATATAAAAAGAGCAACAAATTTCCTGTGGTGATAAGCATTTCCTGTCTACACTTCAGAGCCAAGGTACTCATTAGCTTTGGATGTGACTTTCATGTGTTAGCAGAAATCACTTCTGAGGAAATGAGAGATGGTGGATGGGCTAGCGGGAACAGTTTGTCTTTAGCCCTGGAAGGCCAGCGCTTTGTGAGCTATGGATGCTTCGATGAGCTCCTGCTTCTTTCTTTACTTGCCTGCACCTGGGATATTACACGCTATCCTCCACTTCCTCTCTTACTCGAATCTTCTGTATGCACTTGATGAAAGTAGAAAGGGGACCATGGGAAAGAGACCCTCAGTGAAGGGAGAGAGGAAGAACCTAGAATCAGAAGGGAGGACATTTAAGGGAACCAGAAAGAGGGGGATGGAAAGCCTGGGAAAAGGGAATGCAGGTAGGGTGGATGATATCAAAGCAAAATGACAAATTATGAAAATGCTATAGTGAAACACAGTACTTTGCATGCTAACATAAATATCAAAAATGATGAGCTTTCAAGCTTCCATAGGAGAGAAATGACCAACAGTCCTATGCAGCTGTGACCCCTATGCCTCACAATAATGACCATTATGGCAGAACTCTAAGGGTACATTAGTGGCATGCATACTTTGGCAATAACTAATAGCTCTCTAATTAGACTCAGACTTGCTCCCCAAGAGGGAAACCATTCCTGATACTGGAAACAAAGCCAACCACCCAGAGCTCGTGGAGTAATGTGTCTTGGAGGAGAACCTATACCTACCGCATCATTAAAACGACGTAACTCCTAACTAAATTCTGAATATTTGCCCTTTTAACCCCAGATACATGTGGTCCTCACCCTCAAAAAGGAAACTCCTCTTTGCAATGGATGGATGTTACTACATAAAACCACAGCCAAGCAGAATGAAGAATTGTGGAACACAATCCCAATTGAAACATCTACAAAACAACTGCCAGACTTCAAGCAACATTGCGGAAGAAGAGGCAGAAAGTCTTAGAACCAGAAGACTGGGGAGTTTGTTGTGAGATTGTATCTCCTCATAATGTCATAAGCCTTGCCTATAAGCCTAGTCTCAGTAGCATGACTGCCTAAATCTAAGTTGAACAAGGATGACAGCACTAGGTGTGCCAACGTGGATAGGGAAAGTACAACAGGCCTCAACCCTACACAAAGAGCTGCAGGCCAAGAGCAAGAGAAATAGTCTTCTCCACGGAAGAGCACACCAGCTGATTATTCAATAAGTGGTCAGGCCTAAAAACATTCATATGGGTAACATTCTACAGACTGAGCAGTTTATATTTAGGAATAGATGAATATATATATATATATGTATATGCATGTAACAACAATCAGTGAATAAAGAAGCCATAAATTTGAAATTGAGCAAGGAGAGGAGGAGGGGAGCTTTTAGAGGTAGAAAAATGGGAAATAATATAATTATATTATGATATTAAAAATTTTAAAGTAAATAAAATGATGTATATATGTTATAGTACATTCATGCATATTTATTAATAATTTACATATAGGAAAATCTATGTAATCAAACAAAAACAAAAGAAGGTTAAACCAGTAAAAATGGCTTCTGAAGGAGGAAGGAATCAAAGGGAACCAGGATGGAACCAAAGCTTCTCTGAATATACTTTGTCGTATGACTTTTATTTTTAAATCATTCAATATTTTCTGCGATTTAAAACACAAAAAGAATGTCATTTCTCAAAGCTAGAAACAGAAGACTCACAATATGAGAGACATAACCAAAGAAAGACTATTTAAGCAAAATTATGGCACTGTGTTATGCGTCCATGGGAAGAGCCCTCGGAATCCAAATAAACTAGAGGAGCCTCAAAGCTTCAGCTGGTTTTCCATTATTTCTCGTACTGAGAGTTGGTGCTTGAACTACTACACACATGTGCACATGTGGGTATGAACACACACTTGGATAGAGTGATGGTGTTAAAATCCTTACAGAAGGTGATTTCCAGCAAGGAGGAAAGGTATTGCAGTTCAATAAACACCATACATATTACATATAATATATATAGTTATACAGATATTAATTAATATGGTATTATCTAATACTGTATGTATGTTACATACAGTATGATACTGGATCACATCAATTCTGTGATGAAATAACTGACAAAATCAACTTAAGGAAGGGGTTATGCTGACTCACAATCTGAGGGTACAGTTCACTGTGTCAGGGAAGTCACCAGGCAGGAGCCTGAGGCAACTGGTCACATGTCTACCAGCAGAGAGGGATGAATACTCATAACAGGCTTGCTTTTCTCCTTCTAATAAGTTCAGGATCACAGCCCAAGGAACAGTGCTATCCAAGGTAATTAAGGTGGGGCCTCCTTCCCCAATTACTCTGATTTCAAGAACCCCTCACAAGGATGCACAGAGATTTATCTCCTTTCTGATTCTAGATCCTTTGAGTTGACAACATTAGCCATCATGGATATCAAAGAAGTAAAATAATAGCTATCCATAACCTCAGAGAAGATGAGCAAATGTGATTTTATCTTTTCTCTGGTTGCTGTTGCTTTGACTAAAGTTTCATATATCCCAAGTTGACTTTAAACTTCTGACCCCTTTGCCATCATTATGAAATCTAAGGCCTAGTATGACGAGCATGGGACACACACCCAGTTTATATGATACTGGGGATTGAATCCAGTGAAGCACTCTAACATCTGAGCCACATCCTCAGCTCTTTTCTTGTTTATTATGTATGCCCCTATATACAGAATAGATAGAAATAGCAGCCTTGTAGCAACGAGGAGACTTGATAGACGGTGGTTTCCAAATACCACTTTCTTTAAAAGGGACCAAGATTCCTTGAAGTCCCCAGGTTTGGGCTGGAAATACACAAGACAAAAGCCATCTTTATCATGCTGGAGACCATGAAGACCACTGGGGTTGTGTAGAGGTCTGCTTGGTGCTCGAAGATTACACAGCCGGAGACCAAGAACGAGGAGGAGCTGCAATGCCATCAGAGCACATCAAACAGGAAGTCAGGAGCTTCCACAGCAATATTAATTTAATTTGCTGGTCACTGTATGACTCTGCCAGCATTGCAAGATTTGGCTCCAAAATTGAGTAATAAAGAGAATGGAACACACACATACAAAAATATTAAATTGATAATTTGTTAATCTGGCTGCTCAGGATGCTGCAGTTGATGACCTAATGAAGAGCAATCAGAGACACACAGAGAGAATCATAATTCACTGTAAGCATGAGCATCCTCCCAAAATGCCTTGCTGTCTCCCACCATTGATAATGCCTGCTGCTCTATGTTTCTTGGTCTAAAGACCAAGATTTAAAAAATAAATAAATAAAAGCTGGAGAGATGGCTCAGCAGTTAAGAGCACTGGCTGCTGTTCCAGAGACCCTAGGTTCAATTCCCAGCACTCACTTGGTGGTTCATAATCATTTGTAACTCCAGCTTCAGGGAGTGGGACACCTCTTCTGGCCTCGGTGGACACCAGGTACTCATGGTGCATAGACTTGCAAACAGCAAAATTGCCCATAAATATAAAAAATTTAAATCTTAAAAAAATATTTGAATAATCTTCAGGTATGCACAGAGGACTGAATTCACTCCCTGGCATGCATACAAAAATTAAAGCTCTTCCCTTTTCCAGCTTAATTTGCCTGTGCAGTTCCTACTTGGCTGGGGGTAAGATTATTTAAAAAACATTCACAAAAGCCAGGCACTATGGCACTCAGGAAGTTGAGGGAAGAGGATTGGCATCAGTTAGAAACAGCTTGGACCATAGAAATGCCGAGCCATCCAGGGCTACAGAGTGGGACCTTGTGTCAAAAACCTTCAGTTCACTACTTTAAATTATATTAGTATGATTGTTTGAAATTAGAAAATCCAATGACACCTTCTAATGGAAATGTAAATATAACAAAAATGGCAGAATATAAATAGAAGAAAAATAGTTTTGCTGAGCATATATTATGTACCAAATATGGGAGGATAAAATAATCCCATGCATCTTTATAGAAACCCCAGGAATGAAACTCAGTTTTTACAATGGGAGTGTTTAGCAGGATCCAGGTGAGATCTGTGGATGACGTGGGAACACCCACAGCAAAGGAAAGCTAGTCACAGCCACAGTGTGTGGATTGTGACAGTACCATCAAGGCCAGAGTGATGAATTAGTTAATAAATTCCCCCGTAAGATAGCAATATAACTTTCTGAGAAATGTGTGAGCAAGCATCCATATGGTACACAAATTGTTTATCTGGTGGCCTTAGAAAAATCATTTAATCTAAAAATTTTAAAGCAAAAAGAATCATAGAGTTCATTCCAGTTCACGTTATTGCTTTCTATACAGTAGACCCAGAGGGAAAGGGCTCCTAGTCCAGGCAGATCAACATGTCTGCTGATGTGCACATGGTGAAGGCATAGTCACCAATCTGTGGTGTGATTGGAAGGTGGCAGAACTTTTAAGATATGGAGCCTGGTAGAAGGAGGACAAAGCAGTGCAGGGTGCCCTTGGAGGGGACATTGGGACCCTGCTCCTTGACTTTTTCTGTTTGCTACCTGGCCACTCAAATGCAACACTGCCTCTCACAGGCCAGCTGTGTGGTCATGGGTCTGATGAGTTTTCACACGGTTTATTCTATGATTTCCTAAGATCCCAGATGTTCCACACAGATGTCAATGGGGCTTGATGTGAGAAAGTGGGACCAGTCGGAAGTAGGCTTTTACTGTAGGACGTGCTGCCAGGAGCACATTCTTACCGCTGCCACTATCCTTCCTCCACCAACATGACCTTGTTGTCTGCACACCGCATGGGTTTGCTGGGTCATTTCTAGCAAACACCTGTTTCACTGTGGTCCTTTGTGCCCCAGCTGAGCATCTGTCACATGGCCTGCCATGTGGTAGCATGCAGACATTTCCTTGATTAACTGACTAACGAGAAAGAGAAGAGAATGAGTATCTTGGTGTTTTCCACTATGACCTTTTACAAAAGCCCTCCTGAAGCCAGTGAAGTGGCTCAGTGGGTAAAAGGGCTTGCTAACCAAGCATGATTTGAGGATCGGCCTGAGTTCGATCCCCCAAACTCACATAAAGATGGTAGGAAAGAAACAACTCTAAAAGGTTGTCCTTTAGCTTGCATACACATGAATCATGATATGCAAGCATCCTTAGTGTCTCTCTCTCTCTCTCTCTCTCTCTCTCTCTCTCTCACACACACACACACACACACACTATAGAATAATAAAACTTAAATTAAAAACTTCTTGTGCACTAAAGATAAATATATCTTGGTGTCATGAATATCTTTCCACTCAAAAGACACAGAGTCTCTAACCGCTTTTCTGTCTCTGACAGCCCATATTCTTTTCCACATGGGCTGAAGTGTTAGCAGAGAGCAGACTCCAGCAGCCACCACAGAAAGCTGATTTGCAAGCATGTCCCCTTCCTTCTCTCAGGGGTTCCTATGTGCTACCAGATAGGCTCTCTCTGTCAATGCCATTGCCTAACCTTGAAAACGGGGAGGCTTCTGAGGCCATCCACACTCTATTTGTATTTAAAACTTAACATCAGCATTAAAAAGAAAGTCTATTCTATGCCGGTCTAAAACTACCGCAAAACTGAATTTTTAGCTATCTTTATAACATGAAAGAACTAGTTTTAGAAAGACTGCAATTGCACACAAAATGATTATAAGTCATAACAGGTTCACACTGCCTCTACATCTCAGATGTGGCGATTGTCAAAAGTAATGGTCCAAGCTCTGGGGCACTGCCTTAAATTTCAGCCACAAAACTGCAAATCAGTAACTAAGATGCACAGGAAAGCAAAATGATAATGGTAATAATAATAATGATAATGATAATAATATCCTAAACTAATCCCCTTTCTGCAGAAGAGGGTTTGATTATCTTAGACTTAACAGACAGAACAATTCTCCAAGTTTATGTGTAACACGCATTTGTGTCTAGCAAATGCTTTTTGTCACTGTGTCCCCCTAAGGCAGGATCCCAGGCAAAGGCGACACAGAAAGCTCACGATGCTTCAAGAACAAATGCTACTGAGCCAGTTCAGCAACAAGGGCTCCTGCAGAGTGGGACAGAGGTAGAACATCATCAGAACATGTCAGAATAGTGAAAATCTGAACACAATGACAATGACACTGCCTCTCCTACTGCTTCAGGTAGACAGTGGAACAACTATTGTCTCAAGAAACACACGACTCTAGCATTTATTTGCCTTTAAGTGGGTTAGTTAAGCCTCCCGGATGTTGCTTCCTCCTTTAGAAAAATGGGCATATTTAACAATATCTACAGAATAGGCTTTAATAATATGGACTAGACGATGCCGCTCATATGAGAAGCTTAGTGTCTCATACTTTGAAAACAATAAATGTCATGTGTAGGCCATGAAATGAGGAGCGAGAACATGAGAGAGAAGGAAGAACTCGCAGGGCGGGGCCAGGAAGCTGCAGACGCTTGTGACGTGAAAACGGAAGGAGGGAGTCTATTAAAAGTGAAGTCACCAGCAAAAGGAGGACCCAGGAAGATGGGAAAGCAATTGGAGCTAATGGGAAGAAGGACAAAGTAGAACCAAGCATGATACCTATATATAAAAATACCACAACAGAGTTCATTATTCTTTGTGCTAACTTTAAGTCAACTAAATAAGGGGGAAAATCAATAGATGTCAGTTGATGTTTCCTAATCATTACTGCAGTAGTTTTGATCTCAGACCTGTGCAATCTATAGAACTATACATGTAAGCTGCAATCAGTAAACGGTCATTTACTTTCCTGTACTGGGACAGAGTTGTGATTCCCCACTACATTGTGAACCTGTTTGAAGTTACCTCACTCACTAGAGAGCTGCAGTAGTTCCCTTAGGCCTCCTGACACAGGAGAGACCCTACTGTAAAAGGGAGGTAAATGGTCTGCCCGAGGTCACACAGCCAGAGACAAGTAGGCAACGGACGAAGGGTCACACTGTCCAACTGATACTTCTTGATTCTTCTCACCAAAACATCAACTTCATAATATGTTATTCAAGCAGCGTGACTCTGACTGGGTTAGCAAGGAGACTGAGTACACAGGGCGTGGGCTCTGAGGCCCAGACTCGCTCTGGATAGATACAGATTGGAATGGGCTGAGGGGAGTGTTGGGATGACACCCGCATCAGGGACTGACATTGTCACCCGTGCCTGGACACAAGGGTCCTCCAGGGTGACTGTTGTGAAGCTAAGCAGTGCTGGTGCTCCCATAGAAAACGTCCAGGTCCCAGTGCCGAGATCACCCCCACATCTGTCTGCCTGACTGGCTCCTCTGTTAAACCTGCCCATGAGCTGCTCTCGCTTCCTTTCTTCCTTATTTTATCCCCACTAGAACCAGATTTATCTTATCCTCTCCCCATAGTCCATCATCCTGCCTGACTCATTCTGCCCCTCTGACTCCAGATACACAATTTTGACTGGAGAGAGAGAGAGAGACAGAGACAGAGACAGAAACAGAGAGAGAGAGACAGAGACAGAGAGACAGAGAGAGACAGAGACTGGTTAAAGATATTTTGCCATGAAAACACTCAAATACCATTACCCTACCAGCCAAAACAATCTCTGGAACCAAAATCTTCTATTGTCAAAGCAGCTTGGGGGGAGGGTTATTTTCAATTATTTTATTTTAATTGACAAAAATTGTATATGTGGTTCAGTGTGATATACTTGTATATGTACATACTGTATAATTATTAAATAAAATAACATATCCATCAGCCCGTGGTGTTCTTTTGTAATGAGAACATTTAAAATTTCCTTTGGGCAATATCTAAGTATATATTAACTGTTAACTATAGCTACCATTCTGTACAATCAGTTCCTGAGCAGCCTTTCCTAACTCAGTTCATAAGTTTTGTCTCTCCTGTCAGATCCAGAAGCAATGGTAATGCTGGCTTGAGTCTTTATGGCTCTCGATCCTCTCCAAGACACAGAGCGCAGTCCAGGGCTCATGCCGAAAGACAACATGAACGAGCTCGTTTTCACAGACCCAGCTTCTGGCTTGTGTCTGGAACAGTTTTTGACCTGATAACAGCACAAGAAATTGCTTGGGCTGAGATAATTACTCAAATAATTTTTCAAAAATAAATGGTATATCTGGGGTGTAGCTCAGTGGTGGAGAACATTCGAGCATATATGATGCCCTTGGGTTCAATCAATGATGAAAAAAGAACTTAATTTAAAAAAAAGAAACTTTGTCACTTACGAAATTCACACTATTTTAAAAATCTTTTTTCTTTTCTTTCTCTTCTTTTTATCCCCCCAAAAAATGTTCTTAATTCTCCACTTCAATCGGCACATAGAGGAAAGGCTTCAGAGAACAAAAGAAATTTTCAAAGTCTTCTTTAAAAAATTAAAATCTGTGTTCAGAGGGTAAGAAGGAACTGATTTAAAACAAGGCAAAACCTCAAGAAGAGTTTTAAAGAAATTATTATGCTTTTAATCTCACTGTAACTTAATCAGGCACCCTCTGTTCTCACCCAGCCGGCATTGTTCCTGAATTTACTTCTTGTCTACGAAGCAAATGATGATAGTCAAGAGCGAGTGCTCAAGCCATTGGGAAGACAGTGGACTATGAAACCGACAAACCCTGGCCGAGGTTTTCAAACAGAGAACGGTTGGTGACAAAGGATGGATCCTGATGGATGCTGCAACCAGAATGGAATCTCACTTAGTCACGCGCCATCTCCCATCCCGGGGTTCTAGCGTAGGCTAAGGGGGAGACAGCCTCATTTACACAAGCGTCTCTACCCTGTCGCTGGGGAGTGCCACACCCAACCCTTCAGATCGCACTGAACTTCTTGCTCCAGTTTTCCTCAAAGAGTAGTCAAGCTAGCCTCTGCTCTACCCATACTCAGAGATAGCCCCATGGGTCCACATCCGCTTCAGCCGCCCTGCCCAGGAACCCTGCAGTGAAAACTACACGTGGCGGCCATGGGATGACCTAGACAGCTCTGGACGGTCTAGTGTGGCTAAAATTCGATTGAATCCCATGACTGAATCCCCACATTTAACCAAAGGAAAACTGTTCGTGGGAAAGATAGGTTTCTGTGAGATGTAATGGCTTACGTAGATAATAATCTCTGCATGTAGAGGCTGAGGCAATGGGATCACAAGTTCCAGGTCATCCTAGGTTTCACAATGAGATTAGTTTCAAAATAAATGAAATAAAATACTAAGATAATGTCACACACATAGATAGATAGATAGATAGATAGATAGATAGATAGATAGATAGAT
>LOEQ01004095.1:22941-39545 GCA_001685075.1 Bramus lutescens
TAGATAGATAGATAGATAGATAGATAGATAGATAGATAGATAGATATACATATAGGCAGATATATTATAGAGGACAGATAGATAGAATAGAAAAATTGATTGACAAATATAACAGGTAAATGATGTGATAGGTTGACTGACAGGGAGCAGACAGATGCTTACAAACATACATACAAGTGTATGCGTGTTCGGGTATGTACATGCTATTCCTTAGCATTATCACAATATGATAGCACACAGTAGAAATGCAGCTCTTGGTTTCTAAAAGTCATTTTCTACTGAAAGGAACAAAAAAGTCTGACTTCAGAGTTGGAAGATAGAAAATACAAAATGAACTCAGGAAATCTTATTGAAGAAGAGAGTGAAAAAAAATCACTCCAATGGACAGATTCCCCAACTTTGAGTTTGATAGATTCTAAAAGAACTATGTGAAAATCAAACAGGAACAATATGCATCCAGTCCTCATTATTTGTGGATTATTTTACTAGTCAATTTAGCTATTTGCTAAAATTTACTTGGAAGCCTAAAGTTACTATTTGAAGCATGTTCACAGCCACACTCAGAGCAGGAAACCCTTACGTCATCCCACAGGAGACCCTTGTGTCTCCTTTCCTGGCAGAGGTGGCAAACACAGTCTGTCTCCTTCCTGTGGCTCTGTCATGGTAAAGTGTGTCTTTGTCACACTTTTCTGATTGTGCTTCTCGCTGGTGATTTTGCTTATTTAAAATGTCCCTAATATCAAGCATTGATGGCACATGACTACAGTGCCAGTCCTTAAGAGGTTAAAATACAAGAACCACTGGTTGAGGACCAACCTTATTTATACAGCAAGACTTTACCTCCAATGCATAAAAGGGAAAATAACCAGCCCCAGGTGATTGCCTGTGGTGCCACTAGCTACAGGTGGCTGTGATGAATGAGCTCAGAAGAAATACACACATAAGAGATTCTAATATGAGGCACGAGTTATAGGCATTTGACATGACCTCAAAGTTAATGAATCAACAGCAGTCATTACATACAGACCTTTAAAAATGAAGTCATGTACAGATGAGCTGTTGAACAAATCATGGCAGGATCAACCCCATGTATGATCTAGAAACAGTACTCCATGATCATTGATTTGATGATCACAGTGATGTCACAAAACATAATGACTGGGAAGAGTGGGAGTTTGTTGATCTTATATAGCCTCAAAATATTCCCCCATAAGGCACTTATACATTATTTATTGATTTTATTGCAATCTACTAGTTAACTTTAGGATGGAGCAGCCTAGAAAATGCAACCTCATCCAGGGATCAAATGGCTAACCTATCAGATTATTGGACAAACTGATATTATCTGACCAGTTAGGGTATAATGAGCATAGCATCATTTTTGTGCTAAACCTTAAAGAGTACATAAAGCAGAAGACAGCGTCAAACCCCAACTAAGGAATCGTCTGTGAAGACAACTTTTGCCTATGATTTTGAGAAAAGGTCAAGATCAGAAAGATGAGGATCTGCCCAAGACTGAAGAAGACCCCAAAACTAAATACATGGGATTCTGGATTGGACCTTGAACATAAAGGGCATCTTTGGGAAGACAGGACTGTCTTAGATAATGGGAATAACTCACTGTGTGTTTCTGATTTTTGATGGTTGCCCAGTGGCCATGCAGAACAGTGTCTTCGAGCTTAGAAAAAACACAGGGGAGTACGAGGAGTGGCCAAGTGTGTCTCTGACTTCCAGGGTAATTACTGTGATTATTGGAGACTCAACACAGGGCACCAAGTTATCAAGACTCTGTGTGCCTTCTTTCAGGCTTTATGTGTATGCCCAAAACTATTTCAAAAGCATAGCTTTAATAAGTGAACTGAACAAGAAGTTGCTCAATCTATGGCTTTGCAACCCAGCATCTAATTCATTTCTAATGCTACAAAATTTATTTTAGATTCATTCCTCAGTGCCATGTATAATGTGTTATTATACAATCAAAGATACTGTTAAGAACATGAGAGAGAGGTGTTAAGTAATGATAATGATGATCTGGTGTCTGATCATTTGATACTATGAAATTTCTCAAGTTCAGGCCCAACAAGACAACCCAGTAGGTAAAGAAAGGTGTCTATTACCAAGCCAAATTCAGTGTTAAGGAGAAGTCAACACTAAAGCCAGGAGATGCCTTCAGTGTTACATAGAAGTAATGTAGGAAGAAAAATGCAAGGCAAAACTCAAGCAAATGTAACAGAAAGTGGACAATACTTAAGAAACACTTGCAGCCAGGCCTGGTGGTATATTTCTTGAATCCCAGCACTCAGGAAACAGACAGGCATATCTCTATGAATCTGAGGTCAGTCTGATCTACATATTGAGTTCTAGGTCAGTCAGGGTTATCTAGTGAGACTGTTTTTCTTTTGGTTTTCTTGTTTGTTTGTTTTCTGTTAAAAAAAAGAAAGAAGAAAAAGAAAACACTTGTAAAAAAACATCTTAATGGTGTCAGCATGTCCTTTGTTTCTTCCAGACCTTTGCCAATGGCAGTCCGGCTGGTCCCACCACCACACACATCCAGACAAATAGATCAATTGCCTTCTCCTCACAAAAGGGATACTCTGAAATGAACCTGATGGGGTTCCTCTCAACAGCCTAGCAAATTTTTACTCAAAGTTTTAGGAAAGCTGAGATCTGTGATATGAGGGGGTTCTTGTGGAAATTGACAAGGGACATTATTTATGAGAGACTGATCAGTCCCAGGGTAGGTGGGACTACAGCTGGTTCTGCTCAGTTCCCGTGCAAGTGGGACAAGAGCTGGTTCTGATTAGTCCCTGTCCAATTGGGACTACAGCTGGTTCTGCTCAGTCCCAGGGCAGGTGGGACTGACTACAGCTGGTTCTGATCAGTCCCAGTGCAGGTGGTACTACAGCTGGTTCTGCTCAGTTGCAGGGCAGCTGGGACTACAGCTGGTTCTGCTCAGTTGCAGAGCAGGAGGAACTACAGCTGGTTCTGCTCAGTCCCAGGGCAGCTGGGACTACAGCTGGTTCTGCTCAGTCCCAGGGCAGCTGGGACTACAGCTGGTTCTGATCATTCCCAGGGCAGCTGTGACTACAGCTGATTCTGCTCAGTCTCAGGGCAGGTGGGACTACAGCTGGTTCTGCTCAGTCCCAGGGCAGCTGGGACTATAGCTGGTTCTGATCATTCCCAGGGCAGCTGTGACTACAGCTGATTCTGCTCAGTCTCAGGGCAGGTGGGACTACAGCTGGTTCTAAATCAGTCCCAGGGCAGCTGGGACTACAGCTGGTTCTGCTCAGTCTCAGGGCAGGTGGGACTACAGCTGGTTCTGCTCAGTCTCCGGGCAGGTGGGACTACAGCTGGTTCTGCTCTGAAGCCTTGTAGATAACAGACATTGGCATGCTCGTCATGACCCGACCATTAGGCAAGCATGCTCCAGTGCATATGAATGCTTTAAGTATGACTATGGTCTGAAGCGTCTGACTGACTAATGTCTGAAAGCACCAGGCTGCAAATGACCATCATCTGCAGCAAAGAAAAGGGGTGCAGCTGTCTTTCCAAGGGGTAAGGAGAGGTGCTTACTGAGAGCTTATTCCTAGTGAAAAATATACCCGTTTCTTGAGAGAACTATGAGTGTGTGTTGTACTAAAGATCTCTCGCAGTCACTATTCCTGCTGAAGTCACAGTGGTTTTTATCGTGTGCCTACAGCACTAAAACATCCTTACAATGCATTCATTCATTAGTATGCTTTATTACATCACAACAGCAATGTATACTGAAAAATCTGTGTCTGAGAAAATGAAATGAATGACATGGATACACCATTTCATTGTGGAGAACGGTGAATTCAGAGAGTATGCGTGGTAAGGTGAAGGGGTCCGGTGAGTTCAGAGAGCATGCGTGGTAAGGTGAAGGGGTCCGGTGAGTTCAGAGAGCATGCGTGGTAAGGTGAAGGGGGTCCGGTGAGTTCAGAGAGCATGCATGGTAAGATGAAGGGGTCCGTGGTGCAGTGGAGCACACTGAGAGCTAAGAAAGGCTGGTCCATAATCATCTGGAGGGCAGATCTCTTAAAGCTGAAGAAACCCATCACTCTCTATACTAACCTACAAAATTAATTTCAAAAAGACAGAAGGCTAAAAAATCCCTCGCAGATTTAGATAAGATTGCATTTAAAAATTCCGTTAACAAATAATTTAAATGCTATTGAGAGAACACAGTATTCATGAACACGGCATTTTGTTTATACAGGGTTTTTTTTTTGTTTTTTTTTGTTTNTTTTTTTTTTTTTTGAGCTCCAGTTGTAAGCACCTCTCTAAGCAGCAACCCTAGCCAGAATCACTAGACAATCCATAATTTAGTTTGGCATTTTCTTCAAGATTTGGATTCATGAGTATGAACACTAATTAATTAGTCGGTGCTCGCTTCTGCACAGTTTAACCTCCTTTACAGTCTGGTGTTTGTTGGTTTGTTTCTGTTGCTTTTATGAGAAAATTCACTCCCTATGAGCTGCTTCTATGTTTGTTCCCTCCTGTTGACATTCAGCTTCCAGGTCAACATTCCTCTAGCACATTTTTCTAAAACTAAATATAACTCATCAATTTTATTCTTTCAATATCTTTTTTAAAATTTCACTTTCCCAAAGAAATCCCCAAAACAAACAGCTCCACTCCAACTTCAGGCCTCACTTCTATTTCTGCCTCCTGGTCAACCTGCTGACCTCCATGCCTAAGGGCTCTGCAAGGTACGACAGCCCATGTTTTCAGAGGCGTTGGCTTTTGCGGGGTCTTCTTTTGGGCGATCCCATGGGGTCACTGATTTCAAGGACAGTGTGTAGGAGGTAGGGATACTACTTGTCTCATATTACAGGATAATTCTGATGCTGGCTAGTGTCTCCACCGGTTTTGTGACCTATCAGTGAATTTAAAAGTACATTAATGATAAATGAATTTGAAATAAGGAGCAGAGTGTCATACATCCAGTACTTGTCAAAGAGGGAGCCAGGAGATTTCATGAAGGCATATTCAAGAAAGCTGCTCTAAAGTGATTTTAATGTACAGATATTCTGAATGATAACAGAGAAGAAAGGGTTTTGCACCTTTAACTGTGCAGCCCGGTGAAGCCCACACACAAGAGGGCCATGACTGAAACCTTGGCTTGACATTCTAATGCTCTACTTTTTTCAGAACACTAGGAAAGGCCACACACACTACGGTCGGACAGTTTCTGGAAATTCCAATTTGGTTTTGCCCTTCTGCCTTTCTCTGCTAATTCTTGTGCCTCTCACCTGAGCCTGAGCCTCTATTGCATCTTCCTGCCTATCTGTGATGGTCAGTCACCGCTGTGCACATAACTGATTTAAACTTAACCTAGAAAACCACCTAAAGCTTGTCCATGATGCTGTTTCCAGAGAGGTTTAAGAGACATGAGGAGACCCATCCTGAATAAGGAAGGGACCATCCCATGCGCTGGGGAGAGACAAAGCAGTGTGCAGGGGGAGGGGGGACGCAAAGGCCAGTCCAGTCTGAACCAGCTTTCTCTCTGCTCCCTGACGATGGGTGTCATATGACAAGCTGGCTAGTGCTCCAGAGGCCGTGCCTTCCCCACCATAACAGATGGCAGTCCTCCAGATGATGAGTCAAATTTAAGTCCTTTTTTCTTCAAGTTGCTTCTTCTTGACAGATATTTGGTCACCACCATGAGAAAAGTAACTGAGACGCCATTATTCCCACATCGGCTGTGACGGAAGTGACCTTCCTTCCTTCCTTCCTTCCTTCCTTCCTTCCTTCCTTCCTTCCTTCCTCTTACTCAACAACTTACTCATTTAAGCTTACAGACGATTGCTTTTAAGGTGTGTGTGTGTGTGTGTGTGTGTGTGTGTGTGTTGCTGAGGACAGAACCCAGGACCTTGAAAATGATAAGCAAGCATTCTGCTACTGAGCTACATTCTCAGCCCTGACAACACAATTTTCATCCTATAACCCCATATTAGAAGGAACCCTCAATATCAGTGGCTTTATGAGGTTCAACACAAACATGGAAAGAGTAAGACTAGATTTGGGGTCACTTGTTGCTAATGGTAAATTCGGTGATCATATGGCGGTCCCTGATATTCTACTGTGTCCTTATCAAACAGCCATGGCTTTTAGGACCTATCCCACTTAATTTATGTGTTGATATATGATAAGAAATGATAGAGATTAACTTTGATAAGTCTGAATGTTTTCAGACCTTAAAATGAATGCTAAGTTGAACAATCATTCATTCATTAAATAGTTACTGAGGTCAACCTGGTGGGGTTAACTAGGCAATATGTGTGATGAGGGGTGAGAATTCTTGCCCTGGTGGGGCTGGACTTCTCACTAGGGAGACAGCAAAGTAAAGACACGAGGAAGTTCCAGTTATCCCTGAATTATGGTGGGTTCTGCACCTGTGATCTCAACCAACCGCAGATCAAAACTAACAAAGAATTCCATCTGCCCTGAGCATGTGGGGACTTCCCTTGTCATGTTTCATAAACAAAGCAATGTAGCCTATTCACACGGCCTTTATGCTGCGAAGAGTGTTGTCAGCGAGCTAAAGACGACCCAAGGTCTATAGGAGGGTGTCAAAATGGATGCGGGAAAGAACTATGCCTTTTTATGTAAGAGTCTTGAGTGTTCCTGGAGCCAGTCTCTCACAGCTACCAGGGATACCTGAGCAGCATGGGTCAAGGATGAGAGCTGAAGGGGAAATAAAGGAGGGTGGGAGCTCAGAAACATTAAAGGGTGGGGGGGGCTGGAGATTTAAAAAAAATAGATTAAAGAAGGCCTCACTGAGAAGCATTCTGTAGCAAATGAGGGGCTGTGAGAGTGGCATTCCTAGAACAGGGCTGCAGCCGCAGCGGCCGCGGGTCAGCATGCGCCTGAACCAACGATGAGTCTGATGCGAATGAAGCACGATTTGTAAATGAGACTGAAAGGAGACGAATAAAAGCCATAGCCATAGATGAGATCCACCAAGTCCAACAGAGGGGGTGGAAGCTGGGAGCGGAGGAGTTAACTTCGCTGGCAGGGAAGCGAAGAGCACCTAAGCAGGCAGGGGAGAGTGGGGCGCCCATGTACCAGGCTGTCCTTCCCTTGTGTTCTGGGTAAACCTCACCTGAGCTCTGTCCACAGCTTTCTCCTCGGGCCCCTCCTCCCATCCCACTCCTTTACCTACCTGGCTTCCTTCTCGGGATGTTTTTGGTAGCTCCCTGGGAGCGAGGAATTCCAAGAAAGTCTGGGATGCCTGCGGCCAGGTTCCCTACAATAAGACCGCCAACACGCACACCTCCCAAGCTTTACCAGCCAGGTGTCTACCACATAAGCCCAATGTGCCGAACACAGGAAACCTATTTGGCATTTCCAAACATGTCTATCCTCTCTACTCCATTCTCCACCTGGGTTGCACCCACTTCCACAGGGTGCAGGAGGCCTGCTGGGGTCTTTCCTGCTTCTTCCCACCCTCAGTCATTCTCACCCCCCCACACACACACTCATTTCACAGCAGCCACAACCAAGTCTGGAACGTTGGATGGGACCTGCTTGTCCTCACCCCAGCCCCACCCCACACGCCGAGCACCGGGGTTCTGAGTGTTCACTGACACACTAGAATTTTACAGATTCTAGGGATCCAAACTCTGGTCCTCCTACTTACCTGGCAGGCTCTTCACTGACTGAGCCGTCTCCCAAGACCCTGACATTATCATTTAATGACCAGAATTAGTAATAAAAATAGAAACAATTTGTAACTTTCAATAATTCTTTTAAAATCAACTACCACCTCAAAATAACTTGGCTATTTGGTTATGTTTATAAACATATTGCATACCAACACAGACAAAATTCTAGCCAAAAGAAATTCTATTTTGTGTTTATGATCATGCCAAACAAGACTAAAATGGGCATAAAGGAAAATAAACTGCCACCATTTTTTCTATACAGAAAATGTTGAGTTAAATGGGGAAGACTTTAAAATTCTAAGCCTCAAACCACAGGAAAGCTGATCCACTTAAATATTTCAAGTGTTTATTTTTGTCAGGATTTTGATGGAAGCAATGTTAATCTCCTTGTGAGAAGGTAATGCAGACACACTGACAATTTGGCATTCCTCTTTGCGGTATTTTACAGCAGCTTTGCTCTGCATAATTTATAAGGCCCTAGAAATGTGAGTCAGATTCCCCCAATATCTGTATCAAAGTGGGGAAGCAGAAAGTAGAAAGTATAGTAGATTTTATTCTAGCTCCTCAGCAAGAGCGCCTCTAAGAGGGCACCACGCTAACCAGGAGTGATGGCATGGCCTCGCAGTCCCAGGTACCTGGGGAACTCAAGCAAGAGGGTCACTTGAACTCAGTGGTTCAAAGCCAGCTTGGATGACACAACAAGACCCTGTTTACAAATAAAACAAGCCAAAAGATACCATTCTGTAAAGCCCAAATGGTTTCCTTTGTAAGGGAGTACAAATCGATGGCTAAGCTATCTAGCTCCTCTTTAAAGGAGCTGGTATTGATGAACACAGAAAAAATAAAGACAAAAGGAAAACCTGCTCCTGCAAACAAAATTTTGAGTGTGGGACTTAAACACAGATTTAACTCAGAATGAAATCTAAACTGTCCGTAATGTAAGACCATCACCATGAGCCTTGGCTCTGTGATCTAAATCATGACAAGCCGAGTTTATACTAAGACATGTCCTTTATCCCCTGAAAGCTGAATTAAATAACAGAATGTCACTTCCAACAGTTGCTCTGTTGTAAATACACTAAGAAATATTGATGTGTATGATCAAATGAATTTATTTAAATACCCTAATTGAATAGTATTCCAATATCATCGGTACGGTTTAAGACATTTTTAGCAAGAGATTTTCAGTATAGCCCATGAAAGCAGTGTTTCTGTTTCGTTAGATAAAGTAAACTAGGTTGGGTGTGGTGGCATGTGCCCAGATCTGAATCTTCAAAGTTGAGGCAGAAATGAGAGTGTACAAGCTATCTAATTTGTCTATTGTCTATAGCTAGCTACATGAGACTCCGTCTTGAACTTCCAATCTACAGCCAGCTAGAGAATCCATTTTGTGCAAGTAGAGCAATGAGTTATCAGGGTGTCCCAGCCAGGAGATTTACACAATGGGATCATCCATCACAATCCAGAAAGGAAGTGAAAAGGAGAATGTGCCAGAAATATGAGCAAGAAAATCAGACTGAAAACTGATTTCATAAACATACTCGAACTCCTCTTATTTGCCCCTTCATACATACATGTGTGTGTATGTATGTATGTATGTATGTATGTATGTATGTATGTATGTATGTATGTATGTATGTATGTATGTATGTATGTATATGGCGATCCACACCAATGTGGAAAAGCCAGAAACCCACAATCCCTTGCAATACAAGAAACTAACTAAGAAGTAGCATATACAGGGATCCACAGCTAATCACTGGGTGAACTTCTAGAGTCCAGCCATAGTGAGGAAGGAGCAATATTACAAGCAAGGGGGCCAATACCATGATGGAGAAACCCATAGAAACAGCTGACCTGAGCTAGTGGGAGCTCACTGACTCTAGATTGACATCTGGGGAGCCTGCATAAGACTAGGTCCTCTGAATGTGGGTGACAGTTGAATGGCTTGGGCAGTTTATGATCACTAGCAGTGGAACCAGTATTTATCCCCAGTGCATGAACTGGCTCTTTGGAGCCCATTCCCTATGGAGGGAGAACTTGCTCAGCCTAGATGTAGGGGAGAGGACCTTGGTCCTGCCTCAAATGATGTGACAGATGTTGTTGACTCCACATGGGAGGCCTTACCCTCTCTGAGGAATGGATGGGGGTGGGGTGGGGAGAAGGTGGGAGGAGCAGGAGGATAGGAGGGAGAGGGAACTGGGATTGTAAGTAAAATAAGATTGTTTTAAAAATTAAAAAAGTAGCATTTAAATTTCCATAAATGTCTTAAATCCCGGGATGGATTCTTCTCATTTCTATACAATAGTAGAACCCCTCAGAAAAAGCACTAGACATTTTGAGAAGCAGTGGGAAGGGAATATGGCAGAGATCCATGAAAAGAAAGGGCAGCCAAAGTATCTAGAAAAAGCCTTGGGGACTGGAGAAATTACTCAGCCATTAAGAGTACTTTCTTCTCTTGTAGAGGACCTGGCTTTGCTCCCCAGTACCCACAGAGCAGCTCACAATAACCTGTTATTTCAGTCACAGGGAACCTGGCACTCTCTTTTGGTCTCTGCAGGCACCAGGCATGCAAGTGATGTACAGACATACATGTAGGCAAACATGCATAAACATAAAATATGATGAATAGATCTTTAGAAAGAATGTCAGCAATTGTATGGATTTGATATCAATATCCCCTTTTACTGTTCAATTAATATATTTCACTTTGAAGTTGTAATTTACAAAGTATCAATATCTCTAACCATGCCTTCATCTTCATCTCTTCCCTGAGTCTACTTTGTATTTCTCCAAATTAAAATTCTAAATATATTTATATGTCTTAAATTATTTAACACCAACTTCATCTCAGTTCAGCTGTAAAATAAATTGTGGGGGCTGGAAAGATGGCTCAGTGGTTAAGAGTGTATGCTGATCTTGTCCCAAGTTCAGTTCCCAGTACCCACATCTGGCATCCCACAATCACTTGTAACTTGAACTCCGGAGACCAGTACCCTCTTCTGGACTTCAAAGTTATCTGTACCCATACAGGCGCACATACACATGCATGAACGTCATCATCATCATCATCATCAATGGTCATAATACAGTTCTGGAAATGATGGGCTGGTCCACATGGGAAGAGCTCAGACAATATGAGAACATCCAGAGAATTCCTGTGTTTTACTGGAGTATCAGGAGTCATTCTAGCAGTTACAAAAGAACACATTGTCACAAACTCATGGCGAGGAAAGAGACCATATCTATAACTTAAATGAAAAGAAATAATATTTCTCAAATACTGATGTTAAACTACTTTGAACAAGTAGTCTTTAGCAATGTTCCAATCTCTCCTCCTTCTGAACTGTAATGACAACTCTATGATGTATTAGTAACTTCATCTTATACCTCTGTCTCACTGGTCAAAATGCCACAGTTATTTTATCATGAGTATCTGATAAACCTCACACTCTAGAATTTATATAAATATTAACTCTGAGAATTCAGGAAATGAGAATGGGAGTCACTGTAGGTTTCATCTGTTACCTAGCAATAATTTTGCAAAACACACTCAAATAAATTGGTAGCAACTTGTTTGTTTGTTCTGGAGTTTCATTTTGGCTTTCTCATTATCAGTGTGTATAAGTGGGTACCGTGTGTGTGCATGAATGCCAGGCTTGCGTCACCACATGTGCATGTTGAGGTTGGAGGACGTTTCTTGGGAGTGTGTCTCTTCTTCCACCATAGGATCCAGAAATGGACTCTGGTCTTCATGCCATCCATCACTTTAAAAACTTGAAAAACACAAGCCTAACTTTTAATTACTCCTGTCAAATTCAATCGATAAAATTATTCCCTTAAATTTCGTTTTTAAAGTTGGTTTACAACATAATTTGGTTTCATTGTATACATGTGTGTGTGGGCGCCATTTTGCTTCTTTCTTATTTGTCACTGTCTCCCACTTCCTCTCAAAGAGGACACTCTCTCAAATTTCTGAAGTGACATTTGCAGCATTTCCTTTCAAATCTATCCAGCCATCAACAGACATCTGTGAGCAACCCTAGTGTGGGGCCACACAGTTCCTATTTTGGGGCCCCGTTGACCATCATACTCAAGGCCCAAGCACTGCCCTCTCATTGAGCCCTCTTTGGACCCACGCTTGGCAGAGCGCTGGCCTAAAGTACCATGCATGAATTTACTCAAGAGATATACTTTACCTCTTACATTCTTTCCAAAGCCCATTGAGGAAACCTTTTTGTTCACTTGTTCACTCGTGTTTGATTTCTCCTTGATGACATCATCATCGCTAAGGACGTCAGCAGAAAATTTTTTCTTTTTCTTTTTCTTGTGTCGAGGCGGAAGCTTTTTTGGAAAAGTAAACATTGGGAATATCACAAGAAACATGGCAATGGCACAAAGGAGGAATCCACTCCACCTAAAAAATTGGGAAATGTGAGTAGCATTTATGGCTTCAGTCTGGGAACAAGAACAAATCATAAAGATGGGTTTGTCATGATAACACTGCAAAGACATCATTGCACCTTCGTCAAGTATAAGGCAGAAGAAAATTGAACAAACTGAGAAAATCAAGGTAATTTGCCTTCCTGTGGCATGAATGGAAAAATTCATAATTATACGAGGATTTTAGTGACTATTACATTCAGCAACTTGGTTAGAATGTCATTGAAGAAATCTGAGTACAGATCAGTTCTGCTAGAGAATGCGTTTCATCACAGTTTTTTTCTTTTGCTTTGTTTGAGCCTGAGTCTCATGTAATTCCAACTGATCTCAACTGATTATTATTTCAGGGTGACCTTGACTATCTCACCTTCCTTCCTCTACAGCCCGATGCCAAGATAACAGGCGTGAGCCACCATACCTGGCTACAATAAATTTACTAGGAAAAACAATAGACTACCTCACCTGCTGTGAGGAGCAATATAGCTGAAAGAAGACAAATAGCTCTTGTCAAATGTACTCTGTTTGATGGTCATTTTGTGATGGAGATTGAAGCTACATCCTAACTTTGTGGCCAGTGTATTTCTGATTGTTGATGGGGCTTCCATATTTTTACAAGTACTTAAGAATGTATTGCTACCCCCCATCCAGTCCTCACAATATTTAACAGATATGATAGACAGCAAGACATTCATAGTTGGTCTTTGTCATGAAGAACTTAAGACTACTGTAAGCCAGAGATATAAGAAACACCCACCAAGGAGTGCAAGAAGATAGACAGCTGAGGGTTGTATCTTATTTTGTAGTTTGTGTTCCAGCAAGCTTCCTAGAAGATGCATTATCTAGTGCTTGGGACAGGTTAGATATTCAAAAATTTTGCCCAATACATAAACTGAAAAAAATGGTTTTCCAAAGGTGGCAGGTATCAGTGTTGGAGACCACAGTTAGGTTAACATGTCCCCTTCAGAACCTGGCTGCTTATGGGTCCCATCAGTCATTCCCCACAGCACACCCCATTACCCCCTGGAATTAGAGTTCCCAAGCTGCTTTACTATCTCAGCCCTGCATCCCCCCTCCTTGAGAGGGCAGGCAGGGGAGTCAGGATATTCATGAGCTGCGGTTTAGACACATTGGGTTTGGATTCTGTCTTCACCACTTGCTAACTATGAGATCTTGGGGACTTATTTGACTTCTACTAGTTGAATTTTTCGTCTGGAAAGGGGGTAAAAAAATGCTTCTGAGAGTCCTCAAATTTAAAGATGATCCTTACACCAGATCTAATGAAACACCCGCTCCAAACTAGCTTATGTGCATTAGCTACTTCGGTAGATCTGCACTCAGACTAGATCTTCAGCCTTCACCTAGCCTGTGATGATGTAGAATTTCATGCAATTCTGAAATTGGTACACTCTTTCTCAGATGTTTTAAGATGTTTATTTAATACAAGTGTGTTTTGATGTGGGGGGTAGTGTGCTTGCCACATTATATGTGTGGGGGTCAGACATGGAATCGGTTCTCTCCTTCAATCTTCACATGGGCTCTGGGCAGTGGACTCTGGTAGCCAGGCTCGCACAGCAAGCACCTTGCCCACTGAACCATTTTCCCCATTCTCGAGATATGCTGAAACAGCTGAGAAGAAGGGAAGAATTACCACAAGCAAACAAAAGCGCGACAGCCTGTGATCAATTCAAAGCAAAGCAAACCAGTTAGAATCCTCAGTAGCTTAAAGAAATAACCTTATGCAGCATGAGATAATGACAGCCCCTGAGGCCCAGCTGAGGAGGACTCTGAGAGAAGCGATGACAGGAGAATGTACAGCATATACTGGGAAAAGAGACCTCAGTCATAGTCAACACTGAAAAACCCAGGTATCTAAACCCTTTTCATGAACCATTATCCAGCCCAGTTATAAGGTAGGCAGTTGACTGACACATAGGTCCGCCCTTGTCAGTTCCTTAACCCAGCCTGCTGCACAGAGGCTTTATGCAAGTAAATCACTTCCCCAAATATTAATTTCTTAGCCTATAAATGGGCACGATATTAAAAGCTACATTTGATTGTTAAAAGGCTTAAATGAGTATATGTGTGAAGCTTTTAGTATAACACTTGATGCACACTGAGTGTCTAATAAAAACTGCCATAATTTCGCCCTTCACTCCTTCAATCTCTATTTAATGAACATCTACCTTTGGTGCTGGGTAACACATTCAATGAGAAACTTATTACCAGCAAGACTAGTGAATAGAAAAAAAATCAAATTCATTTTTAAACAGACTCAGCTAATTCTAAACTGACAATCGTTTATAGAATTAAGATTAAGCCATCAGTGGATAGATAAAATGATTGAAGTATTGGTAAAATGCAAAGCCCTGAAGGTGCCTTGGTCAGGTGGTGCGAGTCCTAACTACTAAAGAGGCAGAGGCAGGAAGACTGCAAGGTCAAGGCCAGCCTGAGCAACTTAGTGAGCTTACATATCTAATTAAAATAAGAAAAAAGAAGCTAGAAGAGAAGGCTGGGAATGTATCACAGAGATAGAGCACTATCTTGCTGGATATGTGTAAGACCCTTCACTGAACCCCCCTATTGAACTGCAAAAAAAAAAAAACCAAAAGACAAAAACAAATAAAACAACTGAGGGCTAGGACTTGCTGGAAAGGCAAAACAGGGCAAACTCAGAGCTCTTCATAGTCAACGCATTCCTAACAACAGCCCTACAACCAAGGCAGAGAAGTCATTCCCCCAAGTCCACACAGCTATGAGGAGCGCACTAGCAGAATGCGACTTTAGGGTCCATGCTCCACATTGAACCATTAACCACCAGTTGAGTAAATGCCTGTCCACTAGAAAACTGATAAACGACAGCCCGAGGCACAGGTCAGATAAGAGCTTCTGCCGTCCTCCCTACCCCTTGCCCTTCCGTTGGTGCTTCTGTCTTCCCATCTCTAGGCTCCATTCCTACCACACTCATCTCAGGATACCTAAGGAGGATGTTGGGAACATACTAGACATTCATCAGCCTACTTTAGGAATCTCTTTTCTAATGGTGGCAAGCAATTTCGATTCTGACTCATTCCAGAACTTCGAGGAAAACAGCTGAGATCAAAATTTTCACTATCAGTCAAGAACTCAAACCCCATCTGACAAGAGTTCTCCTCTTTGTATAACTCAAGCATTCTACAGACCAAGTTCACCTGGGTGTTAGCCTGTCCAGCTTCAGTGTGGGTTAGGATAAAAGTCAGAACTGTCAAACAGCCTCATTAATATCAGTTAACTTCTTAGAAATTTGTGTTTAGTATATTTCCCACCAATCACAGAGTTAAAGGGTTCTTATAATAAAACAGGATAAAGCACTCTAAGCCCCTCTTCTGAAAGTAATTGTGTGACATGTAATTTCTAGTGCTAAAATATTGTTTGCCACAAAATGAAAATCTATCACTATATACCTGCTACTGACCCAGCACCATGAATTCGGGACACCAATATTTTCTGTCAGTGGCTCTGCTGTCAGGAAGAAATAACCTGTTTTCTGCCAATTGAGGACTGTGACTCAAACTATTCATCTGGCAAGCACATAAACAGTATACCACGTAATGCTTAAATTCCCCAGCGTTGTGAGCATCGCTGTTGTGGCAGGACCCTTAAAGTCTAGCAAGTGAGAGAAGGGCTAAAGGTACAGCACATGTCGGGAAACAAACTATTTCCGAAGAGAAAATATCTGCGGCAGTGGAGCAAGGGGAAAGAGGAGCTGGAGATCCGAGCCTGAGAGGACATGCGATTCTAACTAAGTTCTTGTCAACTTCATGCCAGCTAGGGTCATCAGGAAAGCAGGAATCTCAGCTGGGGAATTGCCTCCACCACACTGGTATGGGCAAGTCTGTGCATAGTTTCTCCATTCGTGATGGATGTGAGAGGGCCCAGCCCACTGTGGGTGGCTCCACCCTGGGCAGGTGGCCCTATGTTATGTAAGGACGCAAGCCGAGCAAGCCACGAAGAGCAGGTCAGCAAGCAGCATCCCTCTGTGGTCTTTGCTTCAAGCTTTGGTTAAGCTTCCTTAGCTCCCCTTGGTGATGGACTGTACTCTGCAAACTGGCGTACCCTTTGTTCCCACCAGTTAGTTTTGGTCAGTGTTTTATCACACCAACAAAAACCTAAGTAAGACAGAAAGTATTTTTTTTTTCCTCTTGGAAGATAGGTTTAAAGGAACCTTTTTTGGCAAGTCCCCTCAGGGTCGCAGAAGCTCTCTTCCTGCACTCTGTTTAAGACCCAGTGGCCCAAAAGGCCTCTGTGTTAATTTCCTGTGGCTGCTTTAAGAAGCTATCACACACGGACTGACCCGCGCAACACAAGCACACAAGGGCATCTACTCCGCCTACACACGGACTCAGCTCCTTACTCTGGGCCTCAGGCTTCTGCACACACCATCTGAAAGTCCTAGCTAGAGAAGAGTCCGTCCCATCCCCATCCCCCACTGTC
>LOEQ01004095.1:103372-118843 GCA_001685075.1 Bramus lutescens
AGGAAGGAAGGAAGGAAGGAAGGAAGGAAGGAAGGAAGGAAGGAAGAAAAGATCTGGAGACTGGAGCAATAGCTCGCTCCAAAAAACTAGGTCTGATTCCCAAAACCCATATGGTGGGTTATAATCATCTCTAACTCTGGTCTTGAAGGTCTGACAATCATCTCTGGCCTCTAAGAGCACTGCATACACATGGTGCTCAGGCATACATACAGACAAAACACCTGCACATATAAAAATTAATTATCTTTTTCTTTAAAAAAAAAACTGCTTCTTGTGGCCCTTACTTTCTACTCACTTCCCTCTGGTTAAGTGATGTCTTGACTTTTAGCTCTTGAGGATCCCACTTCTGTCAAACAAGTGCCATGTGTACAGGTGACCTTTAAAAACACATGAGACCAGTGGACGCCTAAGAAGAATTCAAGTCTAGCCAGGCGGTGGTGGTGCACGCATTTGATCCCAGCACTCAGGAGGCGGAGGCAAGCAGATCTCTGTGAGTTCGAGGCCAACCTGGTCTACAGAGTGAGTTCCAAGATAGCCAAAGATACACAGAGAAACCCTGTCTCAAAAAAGAAAAGAAGAGCCCGTGTGCCTGCAGCCACATAGAGACAGCGTTAACGTAGCAGTTAGCAGACTGACTGATCACTATTTCCTCGTTCTCTGTCACTGCCCACACAAGCCTGTGATCATTTGTCCCCACCAGATAGTACGACCCTGAGTGCCACCCCTTATTAGAATGTAGATTCCCCTGCTGATAAAGTAAACAAAAATATGTGGTGCTTCCTGCACCTAACTCTTTTTCAGAGCTTATTCTGGATGCAAACAGAATTGATTGGCACTGGCTCATCTTCGCAGCACTTGGTCCTACTCTCTCATTTCAACCTTGTTTCCAGACATCAGCTGTTCTGTAGCAGATGTGATCTTCTTACATCAGGTCCAGGGCTCCCCTACTGAAGCTAAACAGCCATGTTCCCGGAAGTTGCTACTTAGTCATGGTCAGTTACCATACTCACCCTAGAAATATGACTCTAAGAGCCTACAGAAGCATGTCATTGTTTTGCCACTAACAGAGATCATGCTTTATAGATAGAATTTAAAGGGTTCGGTTAGCTGAATGCTTCACATAAGAAGCAGTCAATATAAAATGCCTCCTTTCCTGTGTCTCTGATAGCTCGTGTGTGACAGACATTGCGGTGAGAAATGTATAAGGGGAAGCAGAGCTTAAGTCATGGAGAACAGGAGAGAGCAGAGAGAAAGATGGAGGACAGGTGGGGAAAGGGAGACAGAGAACTTAGGACAAGTTACACCTTTCTGTAGCACAGGCCTCAAGGCTACATATCTCCTAAACTTCTATCACTGTGACATTGCCGTTAAATAAGCATTGCTTAAGTCAGAGTTGTCATGATTCAACCACCTCACAAGGACTGGACTACAAGCTGAGAACTAATCCTTCAGTACAGGAGCCTTTTGTAAGGACATTTCACTTCTGAACCATGACATTAGTGCCTTTACTGACCCCAATCTTCAGCTCAACAGAAAGAAATGGAGTCAGTGTATGGAGTTCTGCTGCCTTGTGGCTTCTTTCATTCTTTATGTGGTTGCCTTGTTTGATACATTGGAAGAGGAAGCCTGTGCCCAGAAACTCTCTTCAAAATTTCAAGCTTGCTTAGTTTCTTCTAAGTCACTTGAGAACAGCTAAGACAATCTGCACATTCAATGCAGGAAGGTGAGGAAGGCAGGGGAGACCTCCATTAAACATCTCCCTTTCCTGCCTGCCACTCAGGGCTGCTTTCAGGAGACTTTCCAGAAACAAGAACTGAGTTGTACACAAGAATAGTTCCTGAGCTTAAAATAGAACTTGAATGTAATAGTTAATCTTCATAGTTAACTTGATGAGATCCAGACATACCCATGGAGCATGCCTCTGTGTGTTGTGGGGGGTGTTTCCAGAGACACTTAACCCAAAGAAGGACGATTGCCATGAACAAGGGCTGTACCACCCACTGGCTGGAATCCTGGAATCGTGTACTGAAAAGACAAGAGGAGGACAGAACTTCAGCCTTCACCTCACTCTGCTTCCGGACAGCAGATACCATGTGACCAGCTGCCTCACAAGTCACCTTGACTTCCCCACCATACTGGACTGTGTCCTCTCAAACAGCAAGTCAAAATAAGGCCTTATATCACTTCTCATCACATTTGGTCACAACAAGAAAAACAATCAGCTAATACACATGAGACTGAACTGAGTACTGATTGCTTATGAGGGGGAAGCGTGACTTTCAGGAGGCCACTTAACTAGATTTGGCGTTTATGCTCATACTGAGACACGAGCTTCAAGCTGCATCAATCAGAAGAGAGGGAGACCTGAGCCTGTGTTCCCACAGTAAATGGCTGGAGGATCCTACAAGTGCTAACAAAGTAGAAAGTCACACATGTTCACTTCGGTGCTATGAGCCCTGAACCCTAAGAAACTGCAGACACAGTCCTACAAAGGAACATGCAGGTGCTCAGCCTGGGGAATGTAAGACCTCATCAGTCAGGCCCTTAAAAAAATCTACTTAGCAGGGCCAGAGAGGTTCAGAGGGCTTAGCCAGTTTCAGAGGTTAAGCACACTGGTTGCTCTTCAGAGGTCCTGAGTTCAATTCCCAGCAACCACATGGTGGCTCACAACCATCTGTATTAAGATCTGGTTCTCTCTACATGCAGGCAAAACACTGTATACATAATAAAAAAAATTAAAAAGGAATCTACTTAACTCCCTTAATAAAATTTATGCCCAACATTCCAAGATTTGTCATGAGGATGGCTTGCCTATGAAGCAGAGATACTTATCCCAAAAGCTTCAGGTCCCCTTGAAAAGTGTTCCATAAGCTGGGTGTTGTGTTGTATTGGACACCTGTAATCCCAGCACTGAGAAGTAGGGGCAGGAGGGTCAGTCGTTCATACTCATCCTCATCCACATTGCAAGCTAGAAACCAGCTTGGGCTGTGTGAGAGTCTGACTTTAATTGAAAAACAAAGCATCTCATAGTTACCACCATTCCTCCTAGGCCTGGGAAGGACAGAAGCAGAGCAGAGGGGATTAGGAAAGAAGTTGGGAGACAGAATTACCCAAGGGCCCTAAGGGTCTCTGCATATTCTTTTGGTATATGCAAAGAGTATATAGCCTGAGTGCCCTTTGCCCAGACCATCTCTCAAGTATATTTGATGCCAAGGATCTTGAGGACTGACCAAGACTTGCTGGTCCATTACCGAAGAGCAGTCTTCCTCCTTGTGCTGTGTGGGCAAGTGTGGGCAATGGACTCTCCACATGACTGCATAGGTCTGAGGGTCTCTGGATGCTACAATCATCTCCCCAGTACCCAGGATAAACTCACCCACTTGTTCATGAGGTCAAGTTCCAGACCCTAGGCAGTTCTTAAAAAGTACCACCCAACAGAACACACTCCACCAACACCCCAACTTCCTTTATACTGGGTAACACCACTGGCTGAAGGCCTGGGATTTGAAACAAATCTTTTCTTGATTGGCCTTCAGCATGCTTTCCCTGGATTCTTTTCTGGTGATTTGTTTTCTTAATCAGCAGTGTATGGAAAGCTAGCTTTAAAATTAAAACAAAATAAGCAAGCCATAAAAGAAGCAAAAAAAGCCCACCAACCCCCTAGCCTGTGTGTAGATGAGGCTCTATCCGAGAACTGAGGCACTTGGTGAGTTCTGGGAGATAAGATGAGGCATCGCCACGTTTTCAGCTGTCTCCTGGCAGCAAGCACCTCATGGGGATGTGGGTCTTTTCTGCCTCAGCATCCTGCAGTCCAAAGTCTGGCTTCTCAGTGTGGAGAGGCCAACATGGCATTAACCACATCCAGTGTCTGGATCAAACCATAGCAGAAGGTCCTGTGAGGGCCTCTCGTTCCCCACCCTGGCAATATGTGTATTCTAACAGTCGTTCCTAGATACTATTTGTCAGGCCCTTCCAGACATTTTGTGATTCTCTTTCTGCCTAAGTATGCAAGGTGGTTTCTAGAAAGATCAAAACACTGAACAACTTGAAAGTAAATTCTTGTCTCACCTGCAACTTGAGGGCTCTATGCCCATCTCTTCCCTCTCTGTCTGTAACACGAGTATTTAGAGTTCTTTATTAAGACCTACCTCAGAGCCAGCAATTGGAAGATTCTAAATCTACAGTCACAGAGCAAAGCCCAAGGACAGCTGGGATTTCTCTGTCAAGCCTATCTTTTGACTTGCCATGGCCAGAGCACATGCTTCCTCCCTAGACAGCAAGAATGAGTCACATTTCAGGGGTGACCCGAAAGGCATGACCTCAACCCAGGCCACAGAATAATGAACTAAGGTACTGAAAGGGGATACCGTCCTGGTAGTGCACACTAATGAGCCCTTTGGAGCAAGTGGGACACCTGAAAGCTACTAGTTCCTAATACTTACCCCTAGAATGATGCCCTGGCCATTTGTGACACACAACTGTGATCCTGTTGTTACTAACTGTTGTGGTTTGAAAGAAAATGGCCCCCAAAGGGAGTGGCACTGTTAGGAGGTGTGGCCTGGTTAGAGGAAATGTGTCATGGGGGGGCTTTGAGATCTCTTTTCTCAAGCCTCACTCAGTGTGACAGTCAGTTGACTTCCTGTGACCTCTGAGTCAAGACATAGGACTCTCAGATTCTTCTCCAGGACTGCATCTGCCTGCATGCCTCCACACGCCCTCATTCTGATGATAAAAAACTAAACCTCTGAAACTGTGAGCCACCCCAACTAAATGTTTTACTTTATAAAAGTTGCCATGGTCGTGGCGTCTCTCCCCAGCAATAAAACCCCAAACTAAGACACCAACTATGTCTTTGCTCCAGTCCAGAAGTTCTTTTTCTTTTCTTTTCTTTTTCTGGTTTTTTGAAACAGGGTTTCTCTGTGTAGTCCTGGCTGTCCTGGACCTCGCTCTCTAACTAGGCTGGCCTTGAACTCACAGAGATCCAACTGCCTCTGCCTCCCCAAGTTCTGGAATTAAAGGCGTGTGCCACCACTGCCCGGCCAGAAGTTCTTTTTCATTTGTGGGTCAAAATAGAGTGGTTAGGATTAAGGGTTCCGGGACAAATCATTTAGCACTCTCAAATGCTCTAGGGAAGGGCACATGTGCCATCTACACCATGATTCATTAACAGGATGCTGTCCCAGTGCTAACACTAAGGTCCCACTAAGAAGGAAAAATGTTCCCGCTTTTGGGGTTGGAGAGATGACTCAGTGGTTAAGAGCACTGGCTGCTCTCCCAAAGGACCCACGTTCAATTCCCAACACCCACATGGCAGTTCACAACTGTCTGTAATCCAGTTCCAAGGAATCTGACACCTTCATACCAAATGCACATAAAAACCATTAAGTAAAAAAAGAATTTTTTAAAACTGTTCCTGGTTTCACTACAGTGATACTTAGTGTCTAAAGAAAAAAGGAGGGCCATGTTTCCAGGGTCCTGCACTGAGTCTCAGTGCTGCCATTTCTAGCCGTGTGTTCTTGGACTATTCATTAGCCCTCCAGCCTTGCTTTTCAAGCTGGGTTTACTTCCAGTACCGGTGCTGCAATACTGCTGAAGGCATCAGATGAGTTGCCACATGCAGAGTCCACACAGAAAGGAATCTAGACCAAGCAGGTGCTTTATGAATGTTAGTCATCATCAAAGCTGGGACATGTGCTTCGTGTTTCTCTCAGTCTTCTATTCTGCCCCTGATTTTTGGAAGGCAGGAAACCCATGTGTTTAGGAAGGCCCTCCCTTCTCTAGGACAAGCTCTTGCCAAACGACTGTCAGGCTGATAAAATATGCTCTTGGGTCCAGAATTTGGTTGGCCTTTTTTTTTTTTGCGTTGTTTTGCTCATCAGCCACAGGAGTCTTTCCTGTCTTTAATGCAACACCACTCAAAGTAAGCGGAAAGCATTGTTCCCATTTAACAGATCATCAGTACAGGCTTCATGCATGTCAGTCCTCTTCACGAACGGGTAGATGCTTTCTGCTCCTCCTCCTCCTACTCCTCCTCCTGCTCCTCCTCCTGCTGCTCCTCCTGCTGCTCCTCCTGTTCCTCCTCCTTATCCTCCTCCTCCTGCTCCTCCTTCTGCTCCTCCTGTTCCTCCTCCTCCTGCTGCTGCTGCTCCTCCTTCTGCTCCTCCTCCTCCTCCTGCTCCTCCTTCTGTTCCTCCTCCTGTTCCTCCTCCTCCTTCTGCTCCTCCTGTTCCTCCTCCTGCTCCTCCTTCTGCTCCTCCTGTTCCTCCTCCTGCTCCTCCTTCTGCTCCTCTTATTCCTCCTCCCCCCGTTCCTTCTCCTCTCCTCTTGTCCCTCCTCCTCTCCCTCCTCCTGCTTCTCTTCTTCCTTCCTTTGTTTTTATTTCTTGGTTTGCTTGTCCGTTTGGGCTTTTCTTTTCATGAGCCAGGTTCTCACATAGCCCCGGCTAGTCTCTACCCACTGTGTAGCTAAGGATGACTTTGGTCAACTGATTTTTCTGCATCTCCTTTTCAAGTGCTGGGACCACAAGCTTGGCCCCTTCATGTCCTGCTGTTTGACTTGTTGACAATGATTCACTTTGTAACCTTGGCCTACCTCTCATGCATAATGTTCTTGGTTCAGCCTCCTAAATGCTGAGATGACAGGTTCCTGAACAAGAACAGTTACCCAGGTTAGCTCAATCCCTTTTTACAAAGGACGGAGCTGAAAGTAAGGGGTGACTAAGTCACACAGTACGAAGGAGTAGAGAGAGCTCCCAAAGGAGATTGCCCACTGCAGAACTGACACTCCTCATTACCTTACCTGTAAGACTCTCAACTTTGATTTCATCTTAGAAATGTCCATTGGTTAAAACAAAGTAAGTCCTAGGTGTCCCTTCCTATGTGCCCCAAGGCTCCTTGCACATCTTCCTGAATTAGGAGCTAGAGACTGTGGGAACCTTCCAGAACAAATATAAAATGAAGCCCATCCCCTAGAGCACCGCTACTCGGCTCAGCATCTCCTATGAGTCATCCTGAAGAAAGAGAAACCTGACCTTGTCCCCTGAGAGTCTCGGTAAAGGAGAGCTGAAATCAATTGTGGCTTCCTGAGGTCCTGAATTACAAACACTATGCGCGGCAATCCTTTCAACAACAACAACCCCGTGGAAATGCATCGACAATGCAGCAATCGTCATGTAGGAGCTACAAGGCCAGTCATCACCAAATAACAGGACGTGAATAATAAATGAGTTGTCACACACCGTCGCCTCGGCGGACACTGGGGCTGCTAATGTCCAAGTCCAGCTTGATCAAGCTGAGAGATGCGTAGAGACACATGGGGACATACACATCTATTAACACGGGGAGACGTCGCACCTGCTCAGAGAGATCTGCTGCCCTTCCTTGCAGCACAAGAAACATTTGGAGAAAACTGGGCTTTTCAATCCGAAAAGAGTCATACATTAGACCTACAGAGGATTAGACCTAGGGGCTCGAGTTAGCTCGCATTAGACGTAAGGTAGATTAGACCTAGGGGCTCGAGTTAACTCGCATTAGACGTAAGGTGGATTAGACCTAGGGGCTCGAGTTAACTCGCATTAGATGTAAGGTGGCATAGACCTGAGGACAGTGTGATAAGTGCCCCAGGGAGAAATGAAAGGACAAATGCATTTTGCCCCTGTGCTCCATGCCCACTTCTTGCCTTGTTCGCTTGGATGTTTGTTTATCAGGGGTCTTTTCATGAAGTTCTGGTTGGCCTGACACTCCCTATACAGCCCATGGTCTAATCCACCTTACATCTAATGAACTTCTCAGGAAGGAAACAAGTAAGAAAGGCTGCAGGTGGAAACAGTGCTTGTTTCTACTCCGGGCTCCTTTTCCAGTTGTTGTGTTATCTATGACAGTCAGTTTACCAGACCTGTGAAGACTACTCAAGACAATTACTCCCGTGAATGGAGGTATGTTTCCGGCTCTTCCACCATGTGGATGCTGGGAATTGAACCCAGATCCACTAGACAAGCATCTGTTGTATTTATGCACTGACTCTTCCGTCCAGCCCCGGTATTTCAGTATTCTATGACTGCAGTTTCCTTTGCACTCACGAAAAACAACTGGCCCAGTGAATTTGATCTGACACTTTATTTTGAATTCCTACAGAATAGAGTTCTGCCCCAAATTCTGATCATTTCAATCTCTGATTACCCTTTTTTTTCACTATTGTGACATAAAATCTAAACCTCTTTTTAAAAGATTCCCAGTAAATTTTGGGAAATGGTGGTAGTATTGGAAGTGACATTTAACACCCCCATTCTACTTTAGAAGAGGCATCCCTCCTCAGATTGACATGTTTAGATGTCTGCTTTTACTTAATCTTCTTGGTGTCAAATAAATGACAAGGGCTCTGCTTAGTTACACTGCTCTTTTGCTTTTCAGTTCCTGAAATCATTACGTAGCCCCCGCTGGCCTCAAACTTAGGAACTCTCCCTTCGTAAGTGCTTAGATTACAGGCGTAGACCACCATGTCTTGCCTAGTATGTGGCATTAAGGTCAGGCTCCAGATTCTTCCCAAGAAATACCAGAACATCTAAAGGTAAGCAGTACACACAACCACACCACCATTTTGGTTCCTGTTGCTGCACTGTGGAGCTCAGGCTAGCTCTCTTATTATCCTTCTTCCAATTGGCAGCCTTTCCAAAGAGGCCTCTAGATGATGGGCCTTGTAAACACAAGGGCTCCCTGCCTAGGAGGACGTCTCATGAAACAAGCATGCTTTAAAAAGATCTTATTGCCAGTACTCGGGAGGCAGAGCAAACAGATCTCTGTGAGTTTGAGGCCAGTTTATTCCAGATAGCGTTCCAAGTCAACCAAGGTTAAATAGTGAGATCTTGTCACCCTCCCCAAGCAAAAGAGGAATCATATAACTTGAACCATTTACCATTCCCCTCTTTGGTTTCATTGGCTTGTTTCTGAGAGTCTAATGATTTAAAAATCAAGTCTTAGACAATGTTCGGAGCTTGGACAGTTTCTCTTGCCAAGACAAAACTGAATAAAATCCACAACTTAGGTCAAGTTCAGACACAGGTCTCCTTTCAGAATATGGAACTCTCCTTCCAGATGGGAGGGAATTAATGTTAGACTTCAGCCCTTAGTGAGTACTTTTTTTCAGTACTAAAGATTTCACCCAGGGCTTCAAGCATGGCAAGCGTTCCCACAACCAAGGTGCATTCTCTACTGCTCCAGTTATTCATTCTAATAGGAAATATCAGATTTATATTTAGGAATAAATTGGAAAGAATGAAGACCATTTTAATCATACAACTTTAAATAATTTAGAGGCCATTTTGCAAATATGAGTTTGCTGTTAAGTGACAGAATGATTTTACATTACAAATCTTCCAAGTTCAGAAAAGAAGCAACAATGGTCCATTGCTCACTGCATCTTGGGGCTAGATTCATATAATTAGCGTGAGGGATGATCTTCATTGTGGATGCTCGCTGCATCACCTATGAGGCACAACTCTGGTGCCTCCAGAGAGGCTGAACTGAGATGAATGGCCCCATCACATGGGCTGAGGTCCTCGGCTAAAGAGGGAGAAAAGGTAATGTTATCCATGCATCCTGAGTCACGGTGAATAGTGCTGTGCAGCAGGTGCAGCACAGTCACAGTGCAGAGCGCTGGACAGCAGGTGCAGCACAGTGACAGTGCAGAGCGTTGGACAGCAGGTGCAGAATGGTCACAGTGCAGAGCGCTGGACAGCAGGTGCAGAATGGTCACAGTGCAGAGCGCTGGACAGCAGGTGCAGAATGGTCACAGTGCAGAGCGTTGGACAGCAGGTGAGAATGGTCTCAGTGTAGAGCGTTGGACAGCAGGTGCAGAATGGTCACAGTGTAGAGCGCTGGACAGCAGGTGCAGAATGGTCCCAGTGTAGAGCGTTGGACAGCAGGTGCAGAATGGTCACAGTGTAGAGCGCCGGACAGCAGATGCAGCACAGTCACAGTGTAGAGCACTAGACAGCAGGTGCAGCACAGTCACGGTGCAGAGCGCTGGACAGCACGGTCACAGTGCAGAGCACTAGACAGCAGGTGCAGCACAGTCACAGCGCAGAGCATTGGACAGCAGGTGCAGCACGGTCACAGCGCAGAGCGTTGGACAGCAGGTGCAGCACAGTCATGGCACAGAGCACTGGACAGCAGGTGCAGCGCAGTCATAGTGCTGGCTGCCGTTCCAGAAGACCCAGGCTCCCAACCATCTGTAACTCCTGCTCCAGGACTCCAACACCCTCTTCTGAGCTCCACAAGCACCAGGCACACAATTTTTCACAGACACGCATGCAGGCAAAACACCCATGCATGGAAAATTTAAAAAAAAAAGTTGAAAATGAAAAAGAAGAAACCAAGCTGAGAGCCAGCGTCCACCTCTCTCTGCTCCTGGAAATGTATAAACTATAACTATCTGCCTCCTGTCCACACTGCCATGGTGACCCCACCGTGATGGACTGTGTGGTCTATCCACAAGTCCCTCCAACCACGAGTCAAAGCAAACCCTTTCTTCCTGACATTGCTTTTGTCAGGTGTTTTGTTTTTCCACAGCGATGAGAAGAGTAGCTAATGTATACAGTAATTACTAGTAATGCACACTCAAAGAGTAGTTGGCCAGAGACAAATGCTTTAAAATTCTGACATAATAAAAAATGCACTATTTATATCCAATTTTCATTCTGCTGTGGCAGGGCAGTTAAGTCCATGGAGTGGTTTAGAGATGAAAGGTAGAACATGAGAGTTTATAGTCAGCCTATAAAAATGACTGTGTTGATGCAAATGTCAAGGTCAAGCTAGACTAAAAGCTTCTAAGTATAGTTGTTCTATTTTAGGTAAAATAGTCCATTCTGTTTCCATAGCTTTATGTAAAGTAGATCCCACATTTATTCTTAAAGTCAACTCATCTTAAAGCTTTACTATTTAAATGAACAAGAGTCAGTAGCACGTCCTAAAACTTCACTTTCTGCTTAAAGGCTCAAATAAAAAGTCTCTTTCTTTAGATTCTCATGGCTGGAGATCATCTGTAGGAGTGTGTGTGTGTGTGTGTGTGTGTGTGTGTGTATGCGTGTGTGTATGCGTGTGTGTATGCGTGTGTGTATGTGAACCAAAGCTCTTGTACATGCTAGGCAAGTGCTCTACTACTAAGCTGTGATATCAGTCCCTTAAAATTTTTTTCCTAATTTAAAAATGTTTATTTTCTGGAGAAAGAGAAAGGTGGGAGGGTACGGACTCACACATGCCATTGTCCAAATGCAGCCATTAGAAAACAACTTTTGGAGTCAGTTTGCACCTTTCACCCTGCTGAGGCAAGGACTCTCTTCTTGCTCCTGTTGCTGCACTGCAGACCCCAGGCTAGCTCTCTTCTTGTTCCTGTTGCTGCACTGTAGACCCCAGGCTAGCTCTCTTTTTGCTCCTGTTCTGCACTGCAGACCCCAGGCTAGCACTCTTCTTGTTCATATTGCTGCACTGCAGACCTCAGGCTAGCTCTCTTCTTGTTCTTGTTGCTGTACTATAGACCCCAGGCTAACTCTCTTCTTGTTCTTGTTGCTGCGCTGCAGACCTCAGGCTAGCTCTCTTCTTGTCCTTGTTGCTGCACTGCAGACCCCAGGCTAGCTCTCTTTTTGCTCCTGTTCTGCACTGCAGACCTCAGGCTAGCTCTCTTCTTGTTCTTGTTGCTGCTCTGTAGACTCCAGGCTAACTCTCTTCTTGCTCCTGCTGCTGCACTGCAGACCCCAGGCTAGCTCTCTTTTTGCTCCTCTAGCTACATTGTAGACTCCAGGCTAGCTCCCTTCTTGCTCCTGCTGCTGCACTGCAGACCCCAGGCTAGTTCTCTTCTTGTCCTTGTTGCTGCACTGCAGACCCCAGGCTAGCTCTCTTTTTGCTCCTCTAGCTACACTGCAGACCCCAGGCTTGCTCTCTTTTTGCTCTTCTAGCTACACTGTAGACCCCAGGCTAGCTGGGTTCTGAGAAGTTCTGTGGTCTCCACCTCCCTTCTTACCAAAGGAGTGTTGTGATCACAGATAGATGCTACCACATCTAGGTGTTAGTGTAGGTTCCAGGATATAATGGCACTTGGGTCATCAGGTCTGCACAGCAAACTCGCCCTTGCCACCATCTCCCAGATTACCAGTTCCTGTCATAAGAATTCTTTGACATACAGCTGTCCCTTGGTATTTACATAAATGTGTTTCCAGGATACATTATTGAAGCATTGGTCCCCACAACTAGTGGATCTATTCATTGAGAGGTGTTTGGGACTTGAAGGCTCTGATTGACCTAATCAATTGATTAATAGATTGATGGACTCATCTGGTGACACGATTGGTGGTTGTGGAAGTAGTTCACTGGGGTCTGTCATTGAAGAAAGGTCTGTCTTGCCTTTGAACTCTTCTTGTAGATAGCTCTCTAATTCCTAGTTAACATGAAGCAAACAGCTTTCAAGCTTCATAAGCTTCCCCTTAAGATTTTGCCCATTCAGTCTAAAAAGCAGTGAATCCAACTGACCATGGACCAACACCACAGAAACTGAGACCAAAAGAGTCTCTCTCTCAAAAAGGACTGAACCTCACATGGGCAGTGAGGCAGAGCTGGCCCTGGTGGAGTGAGCACAGAAAAGCGGCCTGAGGGTGTGAGAACAGGACAGCTGTCCACACCCTTGCCCATTTTTGTACTTGGCGAGCTGACCCTGCCCTCACCAGGACAGTGCTAAAGAGCTGGCCCTCATGGATTGAGCGCAGGAGAGCAGGTAGTCTAACCAACTCAGTTACCACCCAGGCCAAGATCCAGGATTTTGAGTAGGCCCACCCCAACATCTACCCCATCTAAGAACTGCTAGAGCATGCATGATGGGGGAGGTCCTTCTGTATATGTGTTGCTTTTGTTGGTTAATGAATAAAGAAACTACTTCAAGCCTATAGCAGGGCAGAACAGAGCTAGTTTGGAAAAACTAAACTGAATGCTGGGAGGAAGAAGGCCGAGTCAGGGAGAAGCCATGTAGCCCCATCAGAGACAGATGGCAGACAGAATCTTGCCTGTAAGCCACAGCCACATGGTGACACACATATTAATAGAAATTGGTTAAATTAAGATGTAAGAGCTTGCTGGGTGGTCGTGGTGCATGCCTTTAATCCCAGCACTCACGAGGCAGAGGCAGGCAGATCTGTGTGAGTTCAAGGCCAGCCTGGCCTACAATAGTTAGTTCCAGGATAGGCACCAAAGCTGCACAGAATCTTTGTCTCAAAAAAAAAAACAAAGAGCTAGCCAATAAGAAGCTAGCGCTAATAGGCTAAGCAGTGGTTTAAATAATATAGTTTATGTGTGATTATTTCGGTTCTGGATGGCCAGGAACAAACAAGCAGCCTCCTACTGCAAAAGCAGGTGAAGGTGCCAGTCCTGCAGAACCAAAACCACAAGGCCTCCATGACACAGGGCAACAGTAAGATATCCAAGAAGTGTTCCAGTGAGGATACAGTATTGATGGTATAGCAGGCACCAAGGGCCTCAAAGCAGACCAATGACTCATGAATGGACTAAAGAGTATACTGTGTAACACATGTAACACATCATAGCTCATGAATGGACTAAAGGGTACACTGTGTAACACATGTAACACATCATGGCTCATGAATGGACTAAAGGGTATACTGTGTAACAGATGTAACACATCATGGCTCATGAATGAACTAATGGGTATATTATGTAACACATGTAACACATCATGACTCATGAATGAACTAATGGGTATACTATGTAACACATGTAACACATCATGGCTCACGAATGGACTGAAGGGTATACTGTGTAACACATGTAACACATGATGACTCATGAATGGACTAATGGGTATATTATGTAACACATGTAACACATGATGACTCATGAATGGACTAAAGGGTATACTGTGTGACACATGTAACACATCATGGCTCACGAATGGACTAAAAGGTATACTATGTATCATCATGGCACACAGCAGCTTCCAAGGCAAAAATGTTGCTTGGTTGGTTGATTTGGTTTTTTTTTAATATTTTTAGTTTGTTTTCTTTTGGGGGAAGGTTGCAAGGGCAGATATGGAGCAACAAAGAGATGAGTGGTATTGGGGTGCATGATGTGAAACCTACAAAGAATCAATAAAAAGTTTTTAAAAGCATATATTGACTAATTATCATAAGTAAATCACAGAGAAATAAGGTAAAAAGTGTAGAAGGAAAATGGATACCAACAAAAAGTATTTAAAAGAAATTTTAATATTGTTGCAAAACATCTAAATTATTTTATATTAAATGGGGCTAATAAAAAATGAGTCCTTCCCCCAATTTTATTCTCTGAGGTATTTCATCATAACAATGAAAAACTAATACATGTGAATGGTTACACCCCAGGATATAGAAACTGAAGATACAAAAGTCTGGTTGAACACTGCATTTTGAGAAAGTGTTTGAGTCAGGGTCTTAGGTAGCTCTGCCTGGCCTTGAATTCTAGTAGCAAAGGATGACATTGAACTCCTGATCCCCTGCTTCAGTCTGCCAAATGCTGGGATTACAGGAATATACCGTCACGCTGGCCTTTTGCATGGCATTTTAATAGCTAACCCTTTACTGTCTCATTTCACAATCTTAGAAATTTTGTGTGTGCATGTTTCTGTGGTGAGTTTATATGTCTTACACTTGAAGTACCCAGCAAACGTCTAGTTTCTAAGTATTTGTTAGACTGGATGAATAATAGCCATACACTGCCCACACATGGAAATCTATTAATGACGTTCTCTTAGAAGGTTACTGTTTAAGACTCTTCCCACAGGGTCACAGGAGAGGGTAGAAGGTTAGAGGGTAGGAACAGAGGGGAGTGGAGAAAAATGTAGAGCTCAATAAAAAAAAAGAAAAGACACACACACACACGCACAAGACTCTTCCCACAGACTAGTCATGGAAATAAATGGGGCCATCACCACATGGGATGAAGATTCACTTGTACTCTTTCAGGCTTACTCCCTGTTCCACATCAGTGTATATTCTCTGCCTCTTCTCTCACTTGCAGTGGCTTACTTTCCTGCTGTTATGTCTTAACTTGATGCCCATAATAAATCTCTCTCTCTCTCTCTCTCTCTCATCTATCTATTTATCATCTATCTAATCCATCTATCTTATCCATCTATCTATCTATCATCTATCTACCTATCATCTATCTATCTATCTATCTATTTATCATCTATCATCTATATATCTACCATCTATCTATCATCTATTTGTCTATCATCTATCTACCTATCTGTCTACTGTCTGTCTATATATCATCTATCTATCATCTATCTATTAGTCTATCATCTATTTATCTATCATCTATATACCTATCTACCTGTCTGTCTACTGTCTGTGTATATGTCATCTATCTCTCTACCTATCTCTCTATCTATCTATCTTGATGTAGGAGGGTCATCTGTCTATGTGTTACTTTCATT
>LOEQ01004096.1:35501-58759 GCA_001685075.1 Bramus lutescens
TTCACCTGCCTCTGCCTCCTGAGTGCTGGGATTAAAGGTTTGTGCCACCACTGCCCAGCTTTTTTTCTTCTTAATAAGGATGTTTTTAATTAATAGCCCTTTGTTGGGAGAGAAACATGTTTTGCCTCTCTCAGAGAACTGAAAGCTAAATTCATTTGTAAGAGTGGGAAAGTTTAAACCCTTCAGTATGGGCCTTTTCAAAGAAACTCAAGTGGTGTGGGAGTCTTCTTTTTGTAACTTGTCTTGCCTGAGAGTGACTTTTGGCATTCTATATTGCTTATATACTCCTGGGAAATATGCTGGCTTTGTACATCCACTTGTCTCAAGCAGAGTCATTTGGGAAGAGGAAACCTCACCAGACTGGCCTGTGAGTAAGCCTGTAGTACCTTTCCGTGATTGATGATTGTTGTGCAAGGGCCCAGCCCACTGTGGGAGATGCTCCTCCTGGGCTGGTGGTCCTGGAGCTATAAGAAAGCAGGCCAAACTAGCCATGGGGAGCAAGCCAGTAAGCAGCATTCCTCCATGGCCTCTGTTTGAGGTCCTGCCTCTAGGTTCCTGCTTTGAGTTCCTTCCCTGACTTCTCTGGATGATAGTGATGAAAAAGTGTAAGATGAGATAAACCCATTCTTCCCCAAGCTGGTGCTCCTCAGGGTGTTTAATCACAGCAATAAAAACCATAATTAGGACAGGAAGTGAGGGATCTAGTGAATCTGGTCAGTTTCAGGGACTTCCTGAGGCTGTTTTAAGTTGTTTACTTCCTGTCTTGATGAGTTTCCCTGGGTTATTTCACCTCTTTATAAACAACGTGTCCTAAAAAATTCTGCCCTCTCTCATTTCCTTTACATCCTTATGAAGTCTTATGAAATTTCCTTCTAGGATGGAGGATTTTAAGCTTTGAGGAAACTGTTACAAAGCACTGGGTCATACAGAAGGTTTATTGTCTGTTTTTGAGAAAGCTCCAGGTTACACTACTACTATCCGTATAGAAATGCTCCCTTTTGTCCAGACCCGCACCAGAATGTATTTGCTTTTTAGTGACTGCCATTCTAACTGGGGTGAGATGGAGTCTCAAGCGGTTTTGGTCTACATATTTTTCTTATGGCTAGTGAAGTTGAACATCCTTTTATGTTTATTGGTCACTTGTATTTCATATATTTTTTCATAAAGGTTTCTTTTATTTAAGAAGATGTAGAGAGTGAAGTTAGAGATGCTTATGTGTTCCTGTAAGTGCAGCAGCCCAATACCACGAGGCACCAAAGCAGAGAGAAGATGGGGGTTGAGAAGAAAACAGGAGGTAGAGAGAATGCAAACGTTTTACTTTAGGGCCTCCAGAGTTGAGTGTGATGGTAAAAAAGCAGTTTATATAAATTATATGAGGTACAGGTTTCACAAAAGTCAAAATCAAATGTTCTGTGCAGAACAAAAGATAAGCAAAGTAGCCTTTTGTATGAGGCCATTGACAGTCATGAATATCGCTAACAATGAAAAAGTGTGATTCTGCAGCAGGCAGAGTAGAGACTTCAGTTCGGCACCCTAATAAGCCCAGGATTGTAAACTATTCTACAGCAGCAGTAATGGCTTATAGAGAAGGTGGAGGACATCCTGGGCTTCTGGTTGACACATTATCTACTTTTGAATAAGTGGCATTCATACAGACGTGTTCAAAGGTTGTGCAATGTGGGCAGCAAGAAGCCCTTCCCCCCCGTGTGTGAAGTTCTAGATGGATGAGTGTTGTGTTGAGCTGGTCATGTCGAGGACCAATGGGAAAATGACAATGGCTTCCCCAAGCGAGGCTCAGGGATATGGCAAAGCTTTTCCTCCTGGCTTGAGTGCAAATGTACAGTATGTGCAGAAAATGTCCACCATATGTACAGCCTGAAGACCATTTCCCTATAGGGATCATTGCTACTGAGAATAGCTAAACTTGCCTCCTTTTCTATCTGTGTACCATAAACCTTACTAATAGGTTTTCCGTAATGTGATGATGAGTTTCTGTGCTGATGCAGAACGCCACATGGAGCTGAATTGAAAAAGCAAAAGAACAGGTGTATTTGAGCAAAGCAAATCCTGGTGAGCCCTCCAGCTCCAGAGATCTGGGCTGGAGAAGTCACATGGCTGAACTAAAGTAGGGGAACTTATGTGTCCTATAATAGGTGAGGGGTGATGACATATACTTCACAAGCTGGGTTTGGGCCCAACTTTGGTCAAAAGATGTCTGCTTTAGGTGGGGTCTTAGGTGGCTGGCAGCATCAGGGGAGGAGCTGCTGCAGCCTCCAAGAATGTGGAACTGGGCTTTTTGGTACCTTTTCTTTGTTGGAGACTCTCTGAGAGGGCAGGGTTTGGAGAGAGAGGAATGGGACTTTCTGGATCAAGCAGGAGTGAGCTAGGGATTCCAATCAAATGCTTACCTCCTGGTTTATTTGTATGTAATAACCCTAGGTCCTTGTTCAGATACATGCAATAACCCCACCTTTCTAAAGAAACATGCTTGAGCTAGGTGCTGCAATTTCTCTGGTGAAGAGCTCAGACCACCTGATCCCAGCTTTCAGCATGTCTGTGTGTCTGTCTTGTTTTTATTCCCTTGTGGAATGAAACCCAGTCAGGTCAAGTCCCCTGTACAAGGATTCGGCCATGCAAATCTATGGTGCTTGCAGAAGATCACCCAAGTGAATGCAGGAGTTGCTGCATTCCCGTCTTCAACAAAGAAAGCTGCCCCAACACTGCAGAGCTGGGGCAAAGCACAGGCTTCAGTGAGAGGCGCCAAGCACCCAAGTCACACATATTGTCCCTGAATGGGCAAATACTGCCCTAGTGAAATTCTGTTGCTAAACAGGAAACAGGTGAATGGCCAAGTTCAAGTTTACACAGTCATTTAAATGCTCTGGAGCCCATCAACTCGTGTTTGACGTATGTGAGTTTTCTAAGTTCTGTTTTGCAAAGGAAAATACAGAAGAAATTGATGCAACAGAGATTCTATTAAATAAGAGTAACATACACAGCCATAATTATGAGGGAAGACAAAACTGTTAATACTGTAAAGTTTGCTCTCTGCTTGTATGAGCCAGGTCTACACTGAAAATAATATGCGATTATTTTCAGGTGGCTTACTTATGTTGCTGTAACATGGCTTGTGTATCAGTGTGCGGTTAGACTAATCAGAATCTCTGCACATCTACTTTATGTTCCCTCTAACCCCAGAGCACAGTACTGCCACATATGAAGCTGTCAGTCTCAAATGACTAGTCAGCGAGAGGAAGGAGCCATCCCTGAGGAGATGTCACAGGCCTTAGAAGGGATGCAGTCAGGCCTTCTAATCAGCCAGCAGGTTTGTTCACAGCCAGGGATGGTTTCCACCATGGAAGGGCCTGGGGAGTAGGATGCAGTCAGCAGTGACCTCTGTCTTCTTTGGGGGCTCTAGTAGGAAGCTGATATATATATATATGATGTATATATACTATGTTTTATATATGATATATATGATGTATATATACTATGTTTCATACATGACATATAAAAACACACACACATATATTTTTTTGCTTAATTTTCACTTTAGCTGTCTTGCATCCCCAGAGTCAAAACGCGTTTACATTTCTGCAATGGTTGGATTAAAGAATTAGAACTACCAGGCTTTTGTCCCACACGAGGATCCCTTGCATCTTAGTTTGCTTCTTTGGCTTCTCTGGACAGTCACTCTGTCTTCCATTCCTTGCCTCCTCTTCCAAAGCTGCCTCTGGGGCTTCATGATTCTCCATCTATCTCTGCGATGCACTTCCGAGGGAAGTAACTAACTAGGAGCTAGTTAGTTCTAAATTAGGGAAGGAGGCTCCAGGACCAAAGTCAAGTGAGCTTTAGCTACCTCCGCTTTCATCCATTCAAAACAGCTGATTTCTGGCTCTCTCTCTCTCTCTCTCTCTCTCTCTCTCTGGCTTCCAAAACACTTCATTTCTCAGAAACTAAAAATTTCTCACTTGTTCTCTTAAATATTTCAGAATTCTAATTAGAGTAGGCTGCCCATTTATCACCTTTTCTCCTATTGCCCAGAATGTCTGGTTTAATGTACAAAAAGTCATTTAGGGCTACAGCTGTTCCCATTTCTTGGGATCATTTCATGTTGATTTTCCACCGGAGTACAGAATGGAAGTCATTTTCATGAAACGTTTCCTCTTTGCCCTTGGACCCGTGCCCTGCTTTAGGGTTATGTAAAAGATATTTTGTGAAAATTGCCCTTNNTGTTGGATCTGTGCTTTGGCTCCCGCAGGTCACATGCCAAGGGTGGGCCTTCCCACGTTGTCTAGGGCTAGCCATGAATGTGTAAGGGACTGCGAGGGGGCTCAAGAGTAGGCGATCATCACTTCTGTGTATGTTCCTGGCTAAGCCAGTAAGGCTGAAATGCTGTCTTGGGATTTTCTGTGAGGCCACTGCATGTTCTAGGGAGTCCCCACCTGACCCCTCTACCCTGCTGAACAACTAGCACCTTTTAACTTTGGTATGTTTATGATGAGGCACTCACAGAATTCCTAAACTAAAAGAGACAAGACTGCTGTAAAGCAGGGGAGAGGAAGCAGAAAAAAAGTAGCTTTAGATGTTGGAAGGGTGGCAGGAAACACAGGCTGAATGTCGGCAGACAAACGCTTCCATCAAAGACTCTGAAGAACAAATAAAGGACTATCCAATCAACCTGTGCAGAATAAAGGAATGGGCCATTGACGAAGCTAAAGGCAAGGCCTGAGACTCAGAATGGGCTTCCCAGCGCCCCCTACGAAGGCAGCATCGCTGCTGGCATCAGGATCCAAGAACACCTTGGCTCTGAATCTGCAGCACTCCTGACTCTCTATGACCTGGAAGTTCTCATCAGTCAGTCCACCTGGAAGATCTTCAGCACAGGTGTGGTGTCTCTTCCTTGCGATCTCAGTCCATATTAGGAAATAGAAACTGGTAAAGAAGAATGGTTTTGTACAGTTTGGCCAAACTAGGGAGAGAAAGACTCCTGGTTTCTGTCTGCCCTTCCCATAGGAGACAAAAGCCAGAAAACGTATGTGTGTGTTAATTTAACTGTGAAATAAACTGTGAGAGCTGTGTGAAATGCCTCCTCGCATGGCAAGGCTTTCCTCTGGTTGGCTCTTTGCTGTGTGGGGGCTTTTGAGTCTTTCCCTTGTCCTAGGATGGGATTCCTTGGGGCTCATTGTTTTAGGGTCCCCATTTCCATAGTCTGCTAGCTGAAGGGAGGGGCACAGGTGTCTCTCTCGAAAGTACCTCTTTTCCTGTCAGGGTTTTAACAATTAGCACACAAAGAGAACTTTCTGCTGTTTCTGGATTGCCTGGTACTAAAAGTAAGGGAAGCAAACAGTTATTTCTTTTTCTTTGTTGTTTCTGCTTGAAGCTGCAAATTAAAATATATTCTTACCTCCTCCCTTCCCCCATTGTTTGGGCTCTAACTTTATTTAGGATATCTCAGAATACTTTCCTTACAAATGCGGAGTGCAAACATGGAAAGAGAGGAAGCCCCAGCCCCAAGACCTGGGCTCTCTGACTTCCAGAGGCAGTGAGCAAGAATCCCATAAATATATGTGGCTGCCAATGGAGCAGAGGGCCGTGCTGGTGCAACTGAGGGTGTTGGGGTCCTGGTGCAGCTATGTTTACAAACCAAGGAACCCATGACCTCAGTCTGATGGGACCGTGGCACTCACAGGACTCTGAGTTGCTCTGTATCTGAATGCCACTTTCCTTAGTTTGGGATTAGGATCCACTGATGTGCAATCTAGTAGCTGTGGTATGGGTTCCTTCTTACGTCACACAGCTGGCAAATTGACCTCCAAATGAATTACAGCCAAGTCTTTCCCACAGCTCTGCAACTGTAATCTGCTCCATGTTTGAATGCATTTAAAAATATATGCAATAAAAGCCACGACTGGTTACCCGACCTGAGAAAGCAGGATTCCGTTTTTTGAGTGTGTTATCCTGGGGTAGGCCCTTAGCTTTTCAGACAGTTTCCTCTCTCCTGTAGCACCCTGTTAGTTCTTTGAATTGTTCCTGCTATGCTGAGATGGTATCCATTGCAATTGGTTATAATCAACACTGATTCTTATGGAAATACCTATCCCACCAAGTGGTTTGCTTTCTGAGTGCAGGGCTTGATTTTCTCCTATCTCAGCCTTGCAGGGAGCACAGTCCCTCTGCTGGAGCACAACAGGCTAGGCAGAATCCGTGAGGGGAACAAAGATCCTCACTCAAAATAAGAGCACTCTTATTTCATAATAAGAGTGATGGAGACAGAATAGCAAAAGCAGGTGGTTTACTTACTTTGCATAGTCTGTTGTCAGCCTAGAATGGCAGGCGCCATGGCTGAGTACAGAGAACAATCCTTAAACCCTGACACATGAACCTTCATCCCCTTTGACTACTGAGTAATCAGGACAACAGTCTTACGTGTCACCAAGCACGGGCTTATCTCTACCTTTTACATCCTGGTGATTTAAAGCTTATCAGATGCACGGGCTGAGCTTGGCTAATGGGCAATCGTCTTAGTTACTTCTCTATTGCTGTGATAAGACTTCATGTCCAAGGCCACTTAGAGAAGGAAGAGTTCATTTGGGGCTTACAGTTTTAGAGGGCTGGAGTCCATGACCATCACGGTGGGGAGCATGGCAGCACAGAGGCAGGTGTAGTAACGGAGCATAGCTGAGCGCTCACACCTTGAGATGCAAGCCTAAGGCAGAGAAAGCTAACAGAATGGCGTGGCTTTTTGTAACCTCAAAGCCATCTTCTTCAACAAGGTCAGACCTCTTAATTCTTTCCAAATAGTTCCCCCAACTGGGGACCAAGTATTCAAATATATGAGCCTATGGGGCCAATCTCATTCCAACTACAACAGAAAGCAAAGCAGGGCACCAGGCATTTTCCTCTATTGCTCTTAGCATTATTGCTTTGGACCAGGGACTTTCAATAAAAGGGAAGCTGGTTATTTTGCCTAGACTGGCTGGCCAGCCAGCTCTTAGGCACCTGTCTCTTCTCCATCTGGGTGGTATTACAAGTGTATGAAGCCATGCCTGAATATAATGGGTGCTAGGGACTCTATCTCAAGTCCTCATGTTTGTAGAGCAAGCCACTTATCTACTGAGCCATACATATATCCATCCAGCTCTGATTATTCTTTTCCGTGTGAGATCTCCAGCTCATCCATGGAGACTGAGCCTGCATCTCCTCCTTTGTTGGACACACTGTTTTCTAATGCTAGGCCTCTGGAACAGATGGGTCATGATTGAGCTCATACAGTTCCTCCCACCCCGTGTGTGTGTGTGTGTGTGTGTGTGTGTGCGTGTGTATGTCACATCCCAAGAAGCTGTCCGCACAGTTTGAAAGCACAGACAGAGCTGCACTCTGCTATACAGTGCTTGTCCAGAGTACTTATAATACATACTAACTTATAAATTAGACAAAATGGGAGATTAACAATAACTACTAATGGAGCAATTAATACAATGTACTTGAATAAGAATTTCTGTGAATGTAGTCTCTCTATTCTTTCAAAATATCTTGTTAAATTGTATATCTTAGCAACTTCAGCACGTGCCCCCGCCTTGTTGAGAAATTTTTTTTTAACTTAAATGAAGACTTTCTAGATTCACCCTGATGTCATTGAGTTGCTGCCACACCTACTTTTAAAGACTAAGGTCATTGTCAAGCAAGGGTCCCTTGAATGCAAGCCCCACAGCACCAGGGACGCCAGCCTGATAACTGAGATGCTTACTGAGTAGCTCCAGGCAGGAGCCATAACAGCATGGAGACACAGGACAGACTGCTGATTTATGTTCTAGGTGGGGCAGAGGGAAATGGTGTGAGGTTCTGCCCCCTTGTTTGGGATGGTGTGCTGTTCCAAACTCATTGGTTAAGTGTTTCTGAGTGAGTTTTCCTTGTTATTTTTCAGTTGAGTTAGCTGACTGCATACATAAAGCTAAAACTACAGAAATGGAGCCGTGGGTTAGCAAGGCTACTGTAGTAAATGGGGTTTTCTGAATAAGGCATGGCCCCCTTGCATGTGACCATGCTTTTCAGGGATCCGGTGGTGAGTGCAAAAGTGCAAGGTTAGGGGAAGGAGGCAGGACCAGGAGAAATCTGAACCCATGGAGTCTGGTTGTGCATGCTTTCTGCAGGTTCCCCATGCTCCTGAAAAACTCGGGACAGGCCTGAGAGTCGGGGCCAAGCTCTATGGTAACTCTACCACACACCCTGGCCGAACAGGCTGTTCACCTATGGAGCGCAGTGCTTGGGGTTGTCAGTGGCTCAGTTGGCTTCCTGTGAGCTGACCTGCCAGGTGAGGGACCACATGCAGTGGCGAGCGTGGGTTTGGAGCCAGCAGTATGGGCTGGTTGTGCCCTTGCACACCCTGCATGCTGGACCCACGTGCTGGTCACACGAGGCCTCCTCTGTCTCAGCGTCTGCTGTTTGGCTCCCTGGGCTTGCTTTTTCTCTCATGGCTTTGTCCGTGAGTTTGCTTTTCTGCAGAGCTGTTTGCCCATATTATCCCTCTCAGAGCTCCTGCCACAAGCCCCTGGATGCTTGTGAGACAGTCTCCCTTGGATTCTGAACTGTGTGGGGGACCTCTCTGCTTCCAGTGCAGGGCTCAGTCCTCAGGACATGTTCTTGAGATGGATGAATGGATGAGGAATAAATAGATATGGATGAGTTAACACTGCTTTTCACATTAGGAGGGCCTTCACCAGGAAGGCTTGGGAGGTCATACACGAGCCCATCTTATGGCTTGATCTCTTGTCCCTTGCCTGTGTCATTACAGAATACATACTCTTGCTTCTTCAGTTGCTTCAGGGATGGGAAGGGCATGGGCACATCCCTTTGTCCATGGTCAGTCACTTCAACCTCAGAAGAAAGAGCCGAAGACGGCAGCCCCTGTCCCACTCCTGTCTGGGACACTGAGAGTTAGTTATACCCAGCTTCAGATCTCCAGCTTCCCTGCCTCCAGCAGTCCCCAGAGAGTGACTTCTGAGACCACAGTCTAGATCTATTTTAGCAGCAGGTATTTCAAGGTATTGTTTGGATTTCAGGAGAACATAAGTCTCATGTCTCCCTGGAATTGTTCACCTGCAGCTATTTTTAGAAGCATGAGACGAGCCTGTCTTCCAAGCTGCTGCCGTACAAAGCTCTGAATTCCCGCAAACAAAGCCACATGGTTGTGTCTTAGCTTTTCCAGCCGTGAGGGTTTCCCTGGGCAATCCCTGTGTGTGGTCTCCGGGAGCAGGTGGGACTCAGGCTTGTAGGTAAAGCAGTGGGGGGGGGCATGGAGGGACAGGGAGGGGAGAGCTAGCTTCACCATGGCACTGTCAGTAAAGGACACATCAGTCACAGGAACATGTCCCCCATGCTGGCTGTCTGACCAGTGAGAGATCAGAGGTCCCCAAGTTCAGTACACAGGTACACAGGGTGACACCCTGCTATCCCTGCTTCAGCACAAACCCAATGGGACCAGGGTCAAGCTTTTTTCTTTCTCTCTTTCTCTTTCCCTTCCTTCCTCCCTCCCTCCAGAGAGAGAGAGAGAGAGAGAGAGAGAGAGAGATTCTTTCTTGTTAGCCACTCCTTGCTTGGTGACAAGAAAGGAAAAGGCCCCTACCACAGAGAACTGCCTTCCTTGGTTTGTGTTTGAAATCTTCCAAACTGTGAGGGGATGACAGTGGACAGACAGGGGCATACAGGAGATTTTGAAGTGGAGAAGCAAGCCCTCACTGTCTCGTGTATTAGGATAAGATAATGCAAGACTCCATGCGCCTGTTTCTACAGGCAGTGCATTTACAGATGCATGGCCTTGTTATTCTGGTTGAATTTCCCCCAGTTCATGTCAATCACCACAGGCGGAAAGCACACTCGCCTGGCAGTGTGTCAAATGTCACTAACACAAGGATGATTGACAATGTTCTATCCTCACAAGGAACTCTTGGCTTTGGGTGTGGTCCGAGGGTGTTAGGACACCATCACAACAGGGCTTTGGTTCTCTCCCCCCACTCTGTGAAAGAATGCCCCAGAGAAACAAGTGGGAAGGGGAACCTATTAGGGATCACAGGTTTTATGGGGAGCAGTGTATTACATTACGGAGGGCAGAGAGAGCTGACCAGTTCATGTCTTGGTGGGTCAGGAAGGTGGATGCCAGTGCCCTGTGGATCTTCTTTCCCCAGTGTTGTTCTACTCAACCCCCCAGTTGTGGGGATGCTGCCACATACATCCATGGTGGGTTTCCCATCAGCTGTTCTGTTCTTCAGCACTCACTAATCTAGGTGATTATAAACCCGATGAATTTAACATCGGAGGCTTAATCCCAGGGAAGCAGATCTAGGAAAAGGAGTCTTAGATGTCAGCAGCAGCCAGTACTCAAGGAGGCCATGACGCACGGTCTAGAGTCAGCTGGATGGAGTGCATAGCAGGCCTTCCCAAGGTGGCACTGTGTCTGGAACCTTGGTTCTACTCCACATTTGCTCTTGCTTGATTTTCTAGTCTGCCAATATCTTCTCTGACGGGATCACTGAGTCTTCTCTGTGTGTTAGGGTTTTACAACTCCTCTCAGGTCACCCAGCTCACCATGAACTTCAGGAAGAGCTGTCCTGGGGGAAGTGGGGACAGTCAACACACACACATGCTTCAGATGAAGTGGCTGAGGAGAGGCTTGTGATCACGGGAAGTGACCCAGAAGAGTGGCCAACTTGTGGCTGCATAGATGTGAAGTGGGAAGGGAACCATGATGGGCTGGGAGGACCAGGTCCCTAAGCATCCACAGAAAAATTCTGTAGAAGTCTGAGGGGGCATTCAGGGTAGTTTTGGAGGAATTCTCTGTGTAACAGCCATGACTATCCTGGAACTTACTCTGTAGACCAGGATGACTTCAAAGTCACAGAGATGTGCCTGCCTCTGCCTCCCGTGTAGTGGGGTCCCCCAACACAGCTTAGCTTTGTTTTATGGACATGGGCTCATGGGAACTAGTCTCTAAAGGTATACCAAGGTGCTCTGTAACATTGTGGCTCTCAGGGCTGGTGATATGGTGCCAACCCGAACACCTGTCGTCAAGCCCCGGAGCTACACCGTGAAGGAGCATGTTATCCAGGGAAATCTGATTCCATGTTTCCAGGCCCTGGTCACTCATATTTGGCTCAGAATAAACTGCCTCCTATTTTCTTTGGAATGAGATCCATGCTTTGGGTCAGGTGTTTGGTGATTCAGCATGTGACCCCAAGGATGATCCACTTTCACTAGGCGGTCATCCACCTTGTGCTAGGTACCAGCATGGGCTCAGTGTGCATGGCTGCTCATACTGTCTCCATAAGAGGATATCAGTGAATCCATTGGGTTGGATAATAGTCCAGTGCTCTCTTCTGAGCTGATGCTGGCCATCCTGCTCGGTTCAGAGCATTTTTTAGAACCTCTGTGAGCACTTGGCCTTTCCTTTTGTCCTCCCCCCCATACTGAACTCAGAGTTTTTAATCTCCTCTCATGCCTGTTGTAGCCTTGTGTGCATTTCTTCTAGAAATTATGTGAGTACTTGATTGTAAAGGCACTTGCTTTCCCAGCCCAAAAGGGTGGAAAGTGTCAGGTGAGAATTCCTAGGACATGCATGGCCTCACAGGGAAGCCCAGGACTACATTCCTCATTCCTGAGTTGGAAGGAACATTGCTAGCTCAATTGAGAAGATACACATAAGGGGTGATGGCCTCATCTCCCGAGCTACCTTATCATCCTATGAACAGGCATGACTGACCTCGACTCCGTGGGAGAGAGCATCCTTGGGATGAGAATGCAGGGAGACACTCCCATAAGCAGCACAGAACTCTGACTCAAAGCACAGATCCCACCGTTAGTATGGAGATTACAAGTTTTAGGAAAGAAAGAAAACAAGGGTGGAGGGAGGACACTAACATGGAAAATGGGATGTTCTCAGAGAGGAGCCACCGTTTAGAACCTGCGCTGTTGTGTGCTGGCCCGTGAGTGCATGAGGATGAACTCTGACTGCTCAGGATGAGGCAGAGGACCCAGAGTTAGAAAGGAAACCCTTAGGGATAAGGGACAAGAGCCCACTTGCCTGCGTGTATCGGGCATCTACACACCTTTCTGCAGAGCTAAGATTTTCTAACTTGCCAAAAAGCTTTGGGTGTGTGGTCATTTTCTTGAGACCCCAGGACCATATTTTTATAACAGTTTCAGTAATTCAATTCTGTAGTATTTGGGGAAATTAGGGGATGTTTGATAGCTTTTCACGCTGAACTAGAAGTTGAGAAGTCGGCAAACGGTAAGCCTGCTTTAATTGGAATTTAAAAACCTCCAGGAGAAGAGACAATGAAATTGCCAGTTAGCAAGAAGTTAATGAGACTTTTGGAAATTGTGTCAAGATTAAAATAAAGAGACGTTCAAGAACAGGAAAGTAGAGATGAATTCTGAAGACAAGGCTTCTCCGGGACTCACTCTCATCTGTGCCCTCTGGCCCCACTTCTCCCTCCGTTGCCAGCCTCTTCTATTCTCCACTCCAGACAGCCTCAAGGGCAAGGGAAGCTTTGGTCTAAAAAGTTTTTACCTCTATAACCTCTTTAACATGGAGCCCAGAGGAAGAGGGATCCTGAACTGCTTGTCCAGGACAAAAACTGAGCTCAAAACCGTGATCAGGTGGTTTCCCAAGTCCTGTCAATATTCCTCAGGATTTGTCAGTGTTTCAGATTGTACTGCTGACCTACTGATGGGCCGTTTGGCCTTTTTTGCTGCTAACTTTTAAGACAGGGAAAGAGGTTCATTGGGATCTGCACAGCAAGTTCATCCTTCACCTTTTTGCCTCCTTTGGACCATCTTCACATTTAAGTTAACCCCTGTGTCCTTGAGGCGGGGATTTTCTCCCATACTTTCACTTGGACTTAATTGTGCTGTGGGTCTTGTCTTATAGCTTCTTGTTAGGCTGGCTTCATGATAACTGTTGATTTCATAAAATGTTTGTGTTGTTTTGTCTGTTGGCCTAGCTCCTGCCTTGTGGCTCTGCTTTGATGCTCTTGTTCTATGTGTGTATTTATTCTACAGTGCTGTACTGTATTTTCCCCACATCTTCCTCATGATTCTCTTTTGCCTCTTTTGTGTTGTCTAAGAAGGTCGCTGTCTCAGCCCATCCTACCAAAAGTCAGAGATGCAGCAGTTATTATGACACTGACTTAGGACTAACAAAAAACAGTGCAAGAGTGCAGTTCTAAAGTCTAAGCAGTGGGGCTGGAGAGATGGCTCAGTGGTTAAGAGCACTGCCTGCTCTTCCAGAGGACCCAGGTTTGATTCCTAGCATCCACACAACTCACAATCACCCATAACTCTAGTTCTAGGGGATCCAGTATCCTCTTCTGGTCTCTTTGAGTACCAGGTCTGTATGGTATAGACAGACATGTTGACTAACACACCTACACAAAATAATAAAACTTTACTTAAGCCAATGACAACAACATAAAGCTGTAGGGTTTGACCAAATGAATAGGTGTTCATGATTTTTCCCATTCTGTTACAAATTTAGATCAACATTCGTTTTTAAAGTTTACAAATCTGCTTTGTTGCATCACTTTATCTGTGGCTACGATTTCAACTGAAAAGTCATGTAATCTTGCATTATGAGTGAGGTTTAGAAAACTACCTTTAGATTTTTGTTGTGTGAGTTGTCTATGTGACACCCTCCCATAAAGGGCCAGTCTAAATCAGCTTATAAAAAAGTAAGTGCTCTTATAAATTTAAATACCTTTTGATTCATTGGACTGAAACAAGTTAATAAATTAGCTAATTTAAACTTACTGGTAAGAGAAAATAGAAATTTATCAAAGACAGCAAGTACATTTGCCCGTCTCGTTATTGTTAGCTTTTTTTTTTTTTGNGGCTCGGCCGTTAAAGGCTAGGCTCACAACCAAAAATATTGTTAGCTATTTAACACATTGTGTTCACATCTTCTGTGTTTCAAATACAGCTTCCTGGGGCTGGAGAGATGGCTCAGTCAGTGCAGTGATTGCCGCATGAGCATGAAGGCCTGAATTTAGATCCCAAGACCCCATCGAAAAGGCTGGGTATGGCCATGTGCACCTGTAATCCCAATGCTGGGAGGCAGAGATAGGCAGATCCTGCAGGTCATTGGCCAACCAGTCTCAGAGAATTAGTGAGCTCCAAATTCAGTGAGGGACCCTGTCTCAACAGATAAGGTAGAGAGCAACTGGGAAAAGCGCCCTAATGTTGACCTCTGGCTTTCAGACATATGCACACACATGTGCATGTACACATCCGTAGCACACACAGACACAGGCAGACAGACACACATACACACACACAAACAGAGAGAGAGAGAGACAGAGAGAGAGAGAGAGGTGTAAATGTAGCTTTCTGGGTTTTAAATAAATATACATTATTTTGTTAGGAGAATGAGTTTTCTAGATTCAGAAATTTTTAAAGGAGAAATAAGAAAGCTTCAAGGGTGAAAGTGAGGTACAAAAGATCTCAAAGTCTAAAAATATATTTTTGATAAAAATACTAAGTGGAAAGGAAATACTTTGAAAGGGGAAGAGATTATATGTGGTGAAGTAAGATCCCAACCACCTGCTGTGCTGCAAAACTAGGGAAGATTGACTCCTGGGATGGTGGTTCTCGCCTTCCATGTGTGACAGTTCCTCCTAAGAACACAGATATGTGGGCTCCAGAAAGCCTGGGGACTGCCATCTTGGACCACATCAGCAAGTGAAAACCCCCAGTAACTGAATTACAAGCACCACTGGTAATATTTCTGCTAACTCTCACCCTTTCTAACATATTCCTTAAATCTTATATTTAGAGCTCTTGAAAATTGCCTGAGATATTTGGACTTTGTCCCAGCGTGCTTCCCTGAAGGATAGGAATACGGATGATGTAGGTCTCAGGAACTACAGGCCAAGATGGTGATGTTCTGGCCTCTCATTGACGATGTTTTCATCCCGACTGTTGTTCACCCAAGTCTCCATACTTTATTTGATCCAAGTGTTCACATTTAAAAAGATTCTGATCTTTTATTAGTGCCATAAAGCACTTCTTCCATTATTCAGTGTAATTGGAAGAAAATCTAGTTGATAGATTGGCAGAGACTTATTTTACATCTTCTAAAAGGAGCCTCATTTTTGGAGAATTTCCTTTTAGAATCAAAACACCTACAGCAGGAATGACAGGATTTTTCCTAAAAGAAGCAGAAGAACGTTAACTGGGCCCAGTTGGCTGGTTACTGCTCTTGATGGTAGAACTGTTTGGATCAATACAGCAGTTCATCCATCAGTACAGCCTGTTCTGATTGTAAATACACTTATATATTCTTTGATACAGTGCCTAGCCACATCTCCCAAGCACACTAGCTCCAGTTCATAGGCTCCAATTCCAGAGGATGCACAGGCTACCACTAGGGCTGGCAAGCTCTGGGAATCTCAAGGCACACAGCCTCAAGCCTATTTTCAGTGTCTTAAATACTATTTACTCAGTTAGGTGTACCCAAAGACTTGGGCTGACTCTTCTTCGTATTCAAACTGTCTCAAAACAACCAATAACAGCAGCATCATAATGTTTTAATTAGTTCATTTGTTTTTACTTTTTAAAATTAAAGTTGGACACATGTTAGAGCCAAAAGCTACCTCACTGAAGGTGTAGGTATAGAAACTAGCAATTTTAAAGATAGGCTGAATTTACTAAAAATAATAAAGGCATGCCTTAGGAAAGGATTCATGTTCAAAACATAGGATATGAAAAGGCATTGTTCTTGAAATAGAGAATGTATAGCCTAAGAGACTTTGCCCCGTGAGCCCATGTTTCCCATTGAAATTAGTATTCGATGGAGCTCATAGTACAATTAGTTGAGATTGTAGAAAGACTTAGTAACAGTCTAATTTTGCTGATGGAAAGTAGACAGGTTATATTACAAAATGACTCTTATTAGAGCCTTTTTTTTCTGATTACAAAATGAGGACTAAGATTAGGTTATGTCCATAGACTCTACAGAATCTTGGCCATTCACGAGTCTGGCTTTGTGTCTGTCCCACTGTCATTAATGCTTGTTACATAGAGAAAGGAAAATTTTGCTGAGAAAAAAATTCAAAATGATACTATGTTATTATCTGATTTAGCCTGTATTATGACTGTCTGTTTACTTACCCAAGCTAAAATCTGCTGTAATACCAAATAGTAAACAAAGGAAATTATTAGCCGCAAAGAACAGCTAGAGTAATTTAGACATGACAGACCAATCATTTCTAAAATTAGAATCTAGTTATTTCACATGAGCTTTTGGGTATGAAATCAAGCTGGCCAGAAGGAAAAACTAGAATTAAAAAAATTGACTTCAAACCCTAAAAATATCAGCTGAAATATTTCATAGACTGTAGTAACTATAGAAACAAGGAGAAATCAAGTCAGTCTAGTTAGAGTATCATGGAACATGCAGAGAATTTGGGGGTAATTAAGATATTAAGATATCTTTCCCTGCTTCATCTGCTATTTTTATTTCTTTATTATTAATTATTTTAAATTGTGGATATAGTACTATTTTTTTAAAACAATGTTTGATCAGTTTTTTGAGAATTTCATAGGATGAATTTTGGTCATATTCATTACTTTACCCAACTTTTCCCAGATCCTCTCCCACCTTCCAACCCACCCAACTTCATGCTCTCTCTCTTTCAGATATAATGATATTCTTGTTATATGTCTATGTGAACATTATATCAGCTATCAAGGACCAAAAAAATGAATAAACAAGAGAGAAATGGAAAAGAAAACCAATGATATGTCACTTTCTTATTGGTATGACAAAGTGCCCGATTGGAAGCCACCGAAAGCAGGAAAGTAGTGTATGGCTTACAGTAGGGGCAGGTGCTTTCTGGAGGGGGAGTCATGGTGGCTTGTAGCTTTGAGAAGCAGAGTGTGAATTCCAGCGCTCAGTTCCCCTTCCCAATCTGACGGCTAGGGTGGGTCTTCCCACCTCAGTTGATCTGATCTAGAGAATCCCTCACAGGAGTGCCTGTAGTGGGCGCCAATTGTAGTGATTGGGGAGAGCAGGCCTGCTTTTCATCTGGCCCAGCTCCCGCACGGCTAGCTTATANTATTAACCAATGAAAGTAACACATAGACAGATGACCCTCCTACATCAAGTTCCCAGTGGCTTGCTTCCTGGTGACCCTACATACTCCCATCTTATGCATGATGGCTGATAAAGTCAGTACAATCAGGGGCTTCTTCCTTCACAACTTTAGTGCTATTTCTGTCTCCTGGAGACTTCTTTTTGGTCTACACAGACTCATTTTTATTGGATCCTAGGAATAAGCCTTAGCTCTGTGGACATAAAATGCTGTCATAAACATCAGCAAACAGCATCTGAAATCTATTCAAGAGTTTCCTCTGCAGTAACATGCCTCTGGGTTTGGTAAATGCATGGGTTGGGGACCAACTTTGTTCTGTGACTATAAAAGATCCATAGTCATTTGTTCAGTGGGGCATGTTCTCAGGGCACAGTCCTCCTTTGTTGGCTCAGAACAAATGATCCCTTATTCCCTTTGAGGAATAACTGCTTCTGCATCAACAGACCCATGGAACAACAACAGGAAACATATGTACAGTGATGATCCAGAAGGAGTTAAAGATTGTGTAATAACACACAAATCATCCCAAATAATGAAAAAGATAAATCCACGTGTAAAAATGACAAATGAAAATTAAGCAGGACCAAGGCAAGACAGACAACTTCAAACATAGTGAAATAGTCAAAAGATAAAGAAAACACAGAAATCAATAAAAATAATTTTTATCTTATTATCGAATATAATAAGATAAACAACTGACATCATTGCAGTCAAAGCAGAATACTGTGGAGGGATGATAGACTCCAAATACCTCCCCAAATCCAAATCCAGACCAAACCCCCAAACCCCAAACACTAAAACCTATTGAAGAGGAATAGTCTGCAAAACTTTCTTCATGCGAAGGCAAAGACATTCACATTCAAACAAACGCTGAGTGAATTCCTTACTAGCATCTGTGCCTTCAAAAGTTTCTAAAAGAAGTTATTTTAGATAGAAGGAAGCAGCACTGAGAGTAACTTCATTCATAATAAAAATTGTAGTGCACCAGTAAAGCTCATTAGGTAGGCAATTGCAAAAGCCAGGGCACATAGACACACTTCTGCTCTTTCAACCAAATTAAAGTTAATTTCTTAAAACAATGACAGAGCTGTGCTTCAAGGGCTGTGCACATATGTAAGAGAGATGCTAAGCGCAGAGACAAACTTGTGCAAGAAAAGGAAACCTATAGGACAATGTTAATCCATGGGAAGAAATCATTAGTGCTGACAATGGTGGCTACATTTTCTCTGTCTTAAAAACTTCAAAAAGGGGTTAAGGAGACCATTCCATTGCTCAAGTGGCTGCTGCACAAGTGTGAGGAATTTACACCAACAGCACCTGGGCAAAAGCCACTCGATCTGTAAGACCTGCTGGGGTGAGGATGGGACAGGTGGATTTCCAGAGTTGGTTGGCCACCCACCTGGCCAACTTTGTGAGCTCCAGGTTCAGTGAGTGACCCTGTCTCAAAAGTGAGATGGGGAGCAATAGAAGATGTTGAACACTGGGCTCTGGTCCCCGTGGTGTGTGTGTATATAAGGGTGCTCACCTGTATACATGCTCATATAACATATACATACACATACAAAACTAAAAAAAACCCACATAAAACAATTGTAACACTGTACTTTTGGGTGTTTGAGATAGATATAATATGATTATTTATTGGAGTCCAGCACATCATTTGATCAAGTTTTCTGAGACAAGGTCTAGTTGGGCTTAAAGCAATGAGTCATGGACTTCAGGATTCGTGGCTGTGGCTGAGAACAAGTCCAATATGTGTTCAAAATGGATGCTGAAGTAATAGAAAACTATGGGAATTTATCACACAGCCAGTTAAAATAAGACAGCTGACATGAGTATAGTAGCCTCCCACAAATCAGGTCTCAAGATGAGAAATTCCACTAGAGATGGAGAGTCATAATGATGAAAGGACAAATTAGGAGGGAATAAGAATTATAAACATCTATGCACTTAACAAGAGAATCACTAAACCTGAAAAGCAAACTCCAGCAGAAAGAACAATGAGCAACTCAATAATAATATTTGAAGGTTTTCATGCCTCACAATTAATAATGGATAGAACAAATAGAAATGCAAGGTGATCACAGAAAGTTCACATAGCATTGTCAATTAACTTGAACTGAGATATATTAATGGAACACTTCACCTAAGCACAGTGAATGTATACATGTTTCTCTCAAGCATACATGAAACACTCCCACAGTCTGCAGGACAGACAATGTGCTGATCCTAGAACAATTTGAATGAGGGCCTATCTCAGTCTGTCTGCAGCATCCCCAATGAGGTAAATCAGCACATGAGCACTAATAGTGTGAGCACACTGCTCCCATAATGTAGAAAGAGTCTATGACTATTCTGCCCCACTGCTTAGAGTTTTGGAATTCTGAGAAGACACAGACTAGCCTTTTAAAGGCTTCCAACTACTCAAATCAGACCCACTCAAATAACTGAACTTTTCCTTAACTAAATGTCAAATGATTAAAGACTGTACATCTGAATATTTCTTTCATAGCAGCTGCTAGATAAGACTTGAGGGGAATTAGAAGATTCCCAGCCTCAGTATGACTGCTTTCTCCCAAGTCCTCTGGCTCCCCCACAGGATACTCCTTTACCACCCACCCTTGTCAGATGTAGTTGAATCTTGACCACAAAGAAAAGCTAAGCCCAAGTGACTTCATTATCGAGTTCTACCAAACATTTAGAGAACAAATAATACTGAATTCTTTACAAACTCTTCAGGGAAGTAGAGAGGAGAACATTTCTGAGCTTATTCTGTAAAGCTCGTATTTCTCTGCTACCAAAACTTGAAAGAGATCTTGCAAGAAATGATGACTGCAGACTTAACTAACATTCTCCACAAACATTAAAAATATCTGTAGTCAGAAGTTTCCGTCTTACCCAGTCCCACAGCCATTTAGTCCCAAAGAAACACACAGAGGCTTATATTAATTATAAACTGTTTGGCCTATTAGCTCAGGCTTATTATTAACTAGCTCTTATAACTTAAATTGACCCATAATTCTTGTCTGTGGTTAGCCATGTGGCTTGGTACCTTTTCTCAGTAAGGCATTCTCATGTTGCTTCCTGTTGACAGAGATTTCTGCTCTACCAGTCCTGTAGCCATTCAGTCCCAAAGAAACACATAGAGGCCTTCATTAATTATAAACTGGTTGGTCTATCAGCTCAGGCTTCTTATTAACTAATTCTTGCATCTTAAAGTTACCCATAATTCTTATCTGTGTTAGCCATGTGGCTTGGTACCTTTTATCAGTTAGGCATTCTCATCATCTTGCTTCCTCTGCATCTGGGTGATGACTGTAGACTGAGCTTTTCTTCTTCCCAGAATTCTATTCTGGTTGATGCGCCTATACTTTTTGCATGGCTACTGGCAAATCAGTGTTTTATTAAACCAACACAAGTGACAAATCTTTATAGGGTATAGGACCGTTGTCCCAGAGTTTCCTTTGTGTCTGCCTGGTAACTAACTCTCTGCCTTTCCTCTTCCCAGAATTCTCTTAGTCTGGTTGCCCCACCTATGCTTCCTGCCTAGCTACTGTACAATCAGTGTTTTATTAATGAAAAATCTTTACAGTGTACAAGAGCATTATCCCACAGCAAGTGTCCTCAATAAAATATAAACCAATCAGGAAACATAACAAGAGATTATTTTTATACAAGATCACGTAGGATTGATCCCAGAAATTAAGGTTGCTTTACTAATTAGAAATTAATTAATTAATAATATTGATGAAACAAAAGGGAGGAAATTCATAGACAAGAATTAGCATTTGACAGAAATACAACAGTTGTTTATAGTACAAATTTGACTGACTACAAATGGAAGCAGATTTCCTCAACTCGATGACAGTGTTTGCTAAATCCCATAGCTGACCCTCATCAAAAAGTGAAAGGCTAAGTATTTCCTTCATGATACCAGGAAAGGGAAGGAGGCCCTTAAACCTATTCCATTCAGCATGGCTTAGGAAGTTCTGGTCACATGTTAAACGGAGAGAAGCCGTGGTAAAGGCAGTCAGACAACATGGCTGCACATGATCATATATGTGAGTCCTAAGGAATTAACAGAGAATGCTAAGAACAACTTTAGCAAGGCTGCCTATTACAAGGTCGATATACAAAATTTAATTACATGAAATTAGGAAGATAATTCTGTGTACAATATCATCAAAATGTTGTTAAACACTTAGAGCTAGAATTACAAAGGAAAGTATAAGACATCTCAGAGAGGAAGTATAGAGGGTCAGAAGAAATACAGATGCTTAAAGTTGCCATTAGAGACAACAGCAATACCAAGACTATAGTCTTCCCAAGCCAATCTGTAGATTCGCTGCAAATACCACCAGATCCCATGGTGTTGCTTTCTTGTGGAAACATAAAAACAAATCCCCAAGGCAGGCAAATATCTAGAACAAAGCTGGAGGACTCAGTTCTCAAAGTCAAAACCTTTGTGAATCTAAATAGTCACGAAAGCAACACGCGCCAGTTCTTCAGCTGCCTCTTTGCTGCAACCATGGGAACACACAGATGGTAGCTACAGCCACAGATTCCCAAACAGCTGTCACCAGAGGAGGCTTCTGTCACCTGCCCAGATGGCTGTGTCCACTTGAGGGAGCTACTTCCTCAGCCTGCTTGGCCAGTCCAGCATCTTCCATACACAGAAAGATGGCTTCCTCTTGCTTGGCAGATGCCACATGACAACTCATGGACACAGAAAGAAAGCGCTGGCCAAGGTCTAGGCTTGTCTCTGGAATCCTCTGAGGCAGTGGTTGTCAACCTTCCTAATGGTGCAACCCTTTAATACAGTTCCTCATGTTGTGGCGACCCCAACCATAAAATTATTTTTATTGCTAATTAATGACTGTAATTTTGCTGCTGTTGTGAATACCAATGTAAATATGTTTGGAAATAGAGGTTTGCCAAAGGGGTCATGACTCACAGCTTGAGAACTACTGGGCTGCCATAGTCAGGAAGGTGAAGGTGGGGCTCAAGGGCAGAGGGGGCTGCTCCTCCTTCAGTGACTTATCCATGCAGGACTCTTCACCAGGTCCAAACGAAAAAGAATCATGCATGTGAGAGTGAGAGTGAGAAAGCAAGCATGCAAGAGGGCATGCTCGTGGCGGGGGTGACCGTGGTCCTCCTAGTGCTTGGCAGTGTGAGCTGCCTCTGTCTGCTGAATTTTGTCGTTGTTTCTTGTTTCTGCTTTTTATTTGTACTTAAACCACCGTGGTAACAGCCCTGGCTAGCCTTTAAGGGAGCTCTTATGAAGACTGACTTATATTCCTACTCTTTTTCACCCTCTGCCTCTGCCACCACACTTTCCCTGGCCTTCCCCAGACTCCCAGGCCTTTCTGGGCTCTTTTTGCACAGCCATGGGAGCTCAAGGAGCACTTTGTATGGAGACTTTGTATTTGGGTGTAACTTTCTGTTAATACCATGATTTTGGTAACATCATGCCTAATTACACAAACTGAGTTCATTTTTAACTTTAAAAGCAAAATCTCCATAAGGCACAGCATCAGTCTCTGAAACAGTTATGCAGATAGTGAAACAGAACAAAACGTGAATTCTCACATTTACACTCATCCGATTTTCCTTAGGGTTGTCTGTCAAGGCTCTTCAAGACAGAAGAAATGATAGTGACTGGAATTGGGACAATTAGAGAAACATGCATGTATGAAAGATACATTTAAACATTTAATTCATATAAAGATTAATTCAAAGTTAACTATTGGCCTAAAAACCAGAGCTTAGTCCTTAAACTTTGGGAATGAAATTCAAGAAATGTTGTATGATGTTATGTGCTTTTTTGGCTTTTGTAAGGGCCCACCACCCTGCTCCCAAATAAATCACAGAGGCTTATTCTTAGTTATGAATGCCCAACCTTAGCTTGGCTTCTTTCTTATCTTAAATTATCCCAACTGCCTTTCGCTTCTGGGCTTTTATGTTTCTCTACTGTAAATCTTACTTTCACTCTTACTACATGACTGGCTGGGTGGCTGGACCCTGACATCCTCCTCCCCTTGTTCTCTCCTTGCTCCTCTCTGTTTGTCCTTCTATTTACACTCTTTGCCAGCCCTGCCTATCCTTGCTCCTTCC
>LOEQ01004096.1:60426-73661 GCA_001685075.1 Bramus lutescens
CCCCACACCCCCTCCTCCCTCTCCCACCCGGCTTGAGAGAGGGCAGGGAACCCTGTCCTGTGGGAAGTCCAAGGTTGGCAGAATCCAGTCATCAGGGCCAGGGCCAGACAGGTCAGACAGTCAGGGACGTCTGCTCCCAAGTGACTCAATAGACCTCCTGCTGTTAGAGGCACACTGTCAAGGCTGTCTGACCACTGGAGTGTTTGTGTCAAGAAGCAGAAGTACACATGTGGCCAGGCACAGCCTCATGTGTATGTACATACAGGCTCACAGTCTTGTACCTGCCATATACACATTTGCACACGTGTGCAGATAATGCCTGTGAACACACATGCATGCACAAACAAGCACATCTGCACATGCAAGCCTAATTCAGTACCCATCTCACAGTACATTACATGCTCATCCACACATGCACTGCCTCATGACCTACCCACCACACACACATGTGCACATGTATGCAGGTGATGCCTGTGAGCACATGTGTACAGCTTACTCAGCCCACATCTAGGGGTCCTACACATGCTCATTCACACATGTATTGCCTCATGACCCACCCACTGCTACAGTCCTATGCATCCACACCGTCTGCTCTTTGAATACCAGTTTAGGCATGAGAAACACTTTTAAAATACAGCCTTTTGGACAACTGACAGAAATCAGTATTCTAGGAGATGCCAGGGAGAAGACTATTGTGGCCAGGCCTGGAAAAGAAGTGACTGTCACGTCCTCTAGCATTCCCGCCAGAGTCAGAGGTCCCCCACCATCTGGGCTCACAGCCTCCGTGGGAGAGGCTGTCTGGGACATCAGAAGCCTCAGGGAGACAGAGCATGCAGGAGAGAGCCCAGAACCTGAGGAGAACAAAGCAAGCCCGCCCCCCCCCTTCTCTAGACAGCCTAGCAAAGAAATGAGCCAAGAGAGCATGCGCAGTGAGCAGGGCTGCGGAGCCTGAAGCTGCAAGAATGGCAATTGCCTTTGATCAGCTGTGTTAATGACTGGGGATTTGTTTTAGGAAAATAACACCAAGCCATGAGAACTCTTCATGCTTCCTGGTAAATAACCATCTGCATTAGCGATAAATTCAAACAGCAAAACCAGAGGGAAGATGAAGTCAACTCCCTCAGTAATCAAAATGGCAGTTTCAAAACAGGGCACTTTACTAACACCCATGTGATGTGGTCACAGAAAATTGTGTATGTGCTTTCTCTGTGTGTATAACACATGTCCATCTTGAGACAAAGGCTGAAGGGAAGGCTGAGAAATAAGAATATGCAAAGCGAGGTGCTTGGTACACTGCTGACTATTCAACAGATTGACCTTTAAAAACTGTGAAGTGAGCCAGATGCCCCTGTTCAGCAGCTCCGTGATAGGGTCCTCTTATAGAAGTCAGTGGCTGATTTGCTCAATCCCCTGGCTCCTAGAGGTCCATCGGCACTCAACTGAACTGTCTGGACCCGGTTGTTTGCAGTGAAATCCCCCACCCGCTCGGAGCCAGCAGATGGTTTCCCACACTGTGTTATGTTTATTAACATTTAGCCCAGGCTTAATTGACAATACTAAATGCTGGTGCTTTAAACATTCGATTTCATTATTTGCAGTGGTGATTTCAGTAAACAGCAGCTATTCCAAAAAGCTCTGTAGTGTGAAATTAAATTGGTTGGTTAATTAGTTGGAAGAATGTACCAACTTCATTGGGCTTCGGCATTGTGGCATTGGTGTGGCAAAGAAAGTAGTGATCTGTAAAATTATTCACAGTGTAACAAAACTAAAACAACAGGATAAATAAACTCTCCAAGTCTTCACACCGCAGAGCTGACTTTCTTGGAATAGTGCCTGGTGGCTTGAATGTGACCTGGCTTCCCCAGGCACAGGTATTTGAACACTTGTCTGCCAGCTGGTGGTGCTATTTGGAAAGGTTATGAAACTTTTGGGAGCTAGAGCCTGGTTGCAGGAAGTGAGCCACTGTGGACAGGCCTTGATATTTTATAGCCTGGCTCTATTTCCTGATTGTGGCTGCAAGGTGACCAGTCAGCCTCCTGCTTTCTATACCATGATGGAATGTATACCCTTTAGCTATGTGGGAATAAACCCTTTTTTCCTTAAGTTCCTCCTTGTCAGGGGTTTGGCCACAGCCCTGAGGAAAGTAGCTATGCAGAAGATTGGTGCTAAGAAGTGGAGCCACTGTTGCGATAAGCCTCGTGGTTTGTAGGACTGCTTTGTGGGAGGAACATGGAAAAGGCTGCAGCTCCAAGCTAAAGAACTGCTGAGAGTCCATAAGAAGAGCTTAGCGGGCATTTTGTTTTGGTGGGAGTGGATGAGGACAATGGGGGCACCGCTCAGGAGGTTTCAGAGGGGAGCAAGGACCATACCGGGAATAGGCTGCAGATCACTCAGGTTGTATTATAGCAAAGAATCTAGTGACATTCTGCTCACATCCTAAGAGCTTGAATGAGGCTGGATCTAAAAGCAATGGGCTGGGGAGGGGGGGNGATGGCTCGGCAGGTTAGGGCAACTTGCTGCCAAGATGGAAGACCCGAGTCTGATTTCCAGAACTAACTTGGTGGGAGGAGAGAACCGACGTATGAGTTTTCCTCTGACCTTCACAAACATGTGATGTCCTGCACATGTGTGTGTGTTTGTATGTGTACATACACATGGGCACACATGGACATACGTAAATGTAAAACAACTAAATAATGGTCTAATGTGTTTGGCAGAGGCAGTTTTGAGGCAGGGTAGCATTCAGTCTATGGAGTGTTTATCACTCACCGCACTTAGGTCCACAGTGAACGACAGCAGTAAGTGGGGAAGAAGGGTAGAAAGGTGGAGTTTCACAAGAAAGGAGTGTGAGCAAGCTTGAAGTTGTGCGCAGTGAGGGCAGATGCCAAAGCATCTGTAACTGCTAAGGAGATAGGCTGGAGAGGTGGTTCAGTGGCCAAGAGGGCTTGCTGCTCTTCCCGATGACCTGAGTTCAGTTGCCAGTACCCACAGTACCTACACAGTAGGTAGCTCTAACTGAAGGGACTAAGCCAGTGCCATCTTGTCCAGACTCCAGGTATGTTTGCTTAGACAGGTCTCAACAGCCACATCTGCCTTGGCAACACGTTTGAGATTTCCATGACCCTGAGCATAGTTCAGACGTACAACCAAAATAATAACGTGTATACAAACTTCAACTAAAATTACTGAAGAAGACATTAAGTCAACGTAATTGTCATGCTGTGCCTGAAATAACTACTAGACTCTGCTTTTGCAAGGTTACTCTGATCCTCATGTAACACTGATGTACTTGTGGTTTTTTGTCTTTAAAAGTGCTAGACTTTGAGGCATGAGCCCGCTCTTGGTTGCTGGCAATGATTAAAGGATTATTGTACTTTTAATTGGCTTCAAGCATGTGGTTGTCTGTATGCTTCTGGCATGTTTGGTTTTCTGCTGCCGCAGTAAACACCATGAGCAAAGGCAGCTCAGGTGAGGACGTGATTTATGTCATCTTCACTTACTTCCATGTTACAATCTATCTTTTTGTTCAAGGTCTGATCGTTTCTCTTAAAGACTTATTTACCCCCCTCCCCCCCGGACTCAGACTTAGAAGTAGAAGCTCTCGGCGAGGACAGCGGCTGTCTCCTGGCAGTCTGTTCCTGGCACTTTTCTTTGGCTTCCTTCGTTTTCTTGGCCAAAATTTAGCACATTCTGCAGTCCCTCCTTGTTTTTCATAGTGCGTTGTTTCTTCAGAGCAAAATGCCAGCATATGTATTATTGCAGGATGCATGGAGCAACGAGATGATGGATCTTGGGGCTTTGGTCCTGGGCTTCTTACCTTCTTTTGTTAAGGGATTTCCCACATGTTAGTAGACATCATCTTCTTTAGAGAAACTGAAAATCTCTGAGAGTTTGCTAGCTCTTTAGAGACCCAATTTCCAAGGCATACTACTATCTGACAGTTTAGGAATATCCTTCTTTCTTTTATCTTTTTTTTTTTGCAATATCCAAGTTGAGAATACCCAGTTGGCATCCACAATGCATTTGTGAACAGTCTTGCACACCTCTCTCCAGTTCTCCTTGATCTATAGCAAGAATGCCCCTTACTAAACAGCAGACATATTTGCTGAGGGTCAAGACATCTTGTTTCATGGGATAAACCTTGTTTGTGGTTCCCACCACTCATTGGGACCACACAACCCTTCCGCTCTTCATCCAGAGCATTGGCAGCTACTCCCGTGGCCATAGCTTTTCATAGAAAGTATGAACTTTGTGTTTGTTGTCCACGCCAATGAGGTTCTGACAGCTGGTGCCTGGGAAGGAGATCTTCAGCTTCATTTTGACACAACCAACAGCCTGGTGCCATAAGAAGAGCTACAGTCTGTTTTTGAGAGAAGTCTGGCAGGAAGTTGAGGCAGGATTGCTGAGGCAAAAACCGAAGCAGAGGGTGTGGAGAAGCCTGCTTCCCAGCTTGCTTCAGGGCTACACTCAGCGAGCTCCACCTTGAGCTTGTAGAGGAGTTGGGCAGCACTGCACACATGGTTTGGGTTGCGCAAACCTGGGCCACCTGAGATGGAGGTGGTCCTGGGGTTTTGTACCTTGATTCCTGAGAGCAGCTGAGGCTAAGCGATTTGTGACAGTTTGAGGAGACTCTGAGGATGCCATTATATGCAGCTGTGATGATGGTAAGGCCCAAGCTGGAAGAGAGAAGCACATGTTCATTACTAAGGAATTCCTTGTTCGCACAGGGCTTTCAGATGGCCATATCCCTGCTTGTCTTCCTTATCAGCACTGCTTTGGGTAGGATGCGTAGTTAGAGCACTTAATTATATTAACTAGGGAAAAGAACAGAATTGATTGAGAGAATCACTTTCCAGCTTGATAGTTATATTATTTTTGTATTTTTATTATCCCATTTTCTTTTTTTTTTACAATTTATTTTCTTTTAAAAAGAAAACAAATTTTTTTCATTTTACATAATGGTCCCAGTTCCCACTCCCTCACCCCTCCCATTCCCTCCACCTACCTTCCCCTCCCCCCAATCCCCTCCTCAGAGAGGGTGAGGCACATTGCTTTGAGGAAAATCCCAGGCCCTCCTTAATATATCTAGGTGGAGCAAGGTATCCATCCAAAGAGAATAGGTTCCCCAAAATGCCAGTACAAGCAGTAGAGATAAATCCTGGTGACATTGCCAGTAGCCCCGCAGTCCTCCCCAATGATACAACTGTCAGCCACATTCAGAAGGTCTAGTTTGGTCCTATGCTGATTCCTTCCCTGTCCGGCTATAGTTGGTGAGCTCCCATTAGCTCAGGTAAGCTGTTTCAGTGGGTGTCCCCATCATGGTCTTGACTCTTTGCTCATATTCTCACTTTTTCTACTCTTCGACTGGACTTTGGGAGCTCAGCCCAGTGCTCACTCTGCTGCAGGTCTCTGCTTCTGATTCCATCAGTTGCTGAATGAAGGTTATTTGGTGACATTAAGATATTCATCAGTCTGACTACAGGGCAAGGCCAGTTTGGGCCCCCTCTCCTCTATTGCTTAGGGCCTTAGCTGGGGTCATCCTTGTGGATTCCTGGGAATTTCTCTAGTGCCAGGTTTCTTGCTAGCCCCACAGTGGCTCCCTCAATCAAAATATTTCTTTCCTTGCTCTCATTTCTGTCCCTTCTCCATCTTGTCTATCCTGAGAAAACTTGAGGGAATGGAATATTATCTCATTTTCAACCTTGCAGTTATAAATGATAACATGGAAACCCTATAATAAGAATATTAAAATGGTTTATATCAAAGGATAATTACCATTGAATATTGAATTTCTATCATTGGCCTAGAACCATCAACAATTATGATCAGACACTATTTTTCCACATATTGGTTGGTTAAGATTAAAAGATGCATGGATCATCCTGATGAGAACTCTCAGGTACTCTTCTAGACCAGTGGAAACTAATACATTTATGGGGGCATTCTGGTAGTGTCTTGGTCTTTGTTCTGCTGTGAAGAGACACCATGACCAAGGCAGTTCCTGTAAGAGAAAGTATTTAATTGTGGGCTTGCTTACACTTTGAGAGTTTAGTTCATTGACATCATGGTGGAGAGCATGGCAGCACACAGGTGGACATGGTACTGGAGAAATAGCTGAGAGTTCTGTATCAGCTTCCATAAGCAGCAGGGAGAGAGAGAGAGAAAGAGAGAGAGAGAGATTGGGCATGGCTTGAGCTTGTGTTGGGGACTGTGGACCCTCAGAACCTGAATTTCTTGTAAACAACTTGTTTTTCTATGCTTGAAGCTGCTCTGAGCACAAGACAGGGGAGTGGTTTCTGGTGGGCTTGCAGCTGAGAGGTTGTAGCCATTAGTCAAGGAGACCCTATATAAGCTGCCCTGGAACACAATAAAGCTGGCATTCTTGATTCAAGGGGGTGTTCTTGATTCAAGAGGGCATTCGTTTCAAGAGTGACCCATCTCTCTGTGTGTGTGTGTGTGTGTGTGTGTGTGTGTGTGTTTTAATCTCCAGCCCCTTGCCCAGCCCACGAACCCTACCATAGTACATATGCTTGTGAAAACTCAAAGCCCACTGCCAGTGACACACTTCCTCCTACAAGGCCACACCTACTTCAACAAGGCCACACCTACTTCAACAAGGCCATGCCTCCTAATCCTTCCTAGGCAGTGCTATTCCCTGATAACTAAGCATTCAAACATAGGAGCCTCTGGGAGCCATTCTTATTCACACCTTTGTTTATTCAAGCCTCTGATTGCTGCCTACCTCACCATCACATTTCTGGAAGCATTTCATTCAGTTGCAACTCTGGGCTTGCTTCAAAGAATATGCATGGAGATTCTTAACCATGGGACTAACTATGCAATGAAATATCCTAAATCACGAATTGTCTCTGATTTTGATCAGTCAGATGGTACAGATTAAATCAACAGTGTGGTGGTCATTCATTCAATGAGATACTCATGCAAAGAATGAAGCTATGAGACAGTATTGTTAAACAGGAAGATGACCATCTTCCAGCAGCCAGTTGTAGTACACACGACATGAAGGTTGTATAGTCAGGAATGGGTTCTCTTTTTTCCTCAGCTACCAGGAACCTTAGGGACAGGATGGTTGCTTTCAACCTCACTCCTGTGTCTCCTTCTTTGATTTGTGTCTGCTGATCCTTTTTTGGCTTCTGCTTTTGCTGTTTGATTTTGCATAGACCTTATGGTTTTATATGATCTCATCCACACTCTCAACTGGTCTAGAACAAATTTGGGTCTAGTTGTTAATAAAAGGCATATTTTTACTGGGCATTCAAAATTATATAAAAATGCTAATTTGGATGGATTCTCTTCTTCCCCAAGAAGCATTTTCTTTTTGCTAAAGATAGGGTCTTGCTGTGTAGCCTGGGTTAGCCTAGAAGTCACTGTGTAGACCAGGCTGGCTTCAAATTCACAGAGATCTGCTTGCCTCTTCTTCCTGAGTGTTGGGATTAAAGGTGTGTGCCACCATGCCTGTTCTTCTCTAAGACACTTTGATGAGTCACTTTACCAGGCCTTGATGTACTCACCTACAAAAGAGACAGGCAAATTGGAGCTAGCTGGTGGGTGGTGCTCCCTTCTGAGGAGGTGGCCTGGATGGTTGTGAGGGAGGGATACTGGCCTGAACTACCATGAGGAGGCGTGTGTCACCACTTGTCAACTGTTTGGCCTTGAAGAAGCAGCTTACAGGCTTCTGTTGTGCAGACAGGTCTGGTCCAATGACCATGGCAGCTGTTGAAGGCTGGCTTGTTCATACTTCTGGTCCACAGTGTACAGGAGATAGGGATGCTCCTGTTGGCGCTGTTCCTGGATCAGTGAACCCTGCAGAGACCAGAACAGCTCTAGTATCATCGTCATTATGACATCTTCCTGGCCATCCTTGTGCCTCATCAAACCTGTAATAGGTCAGGGAGGGTGAAACAAGGCATTGCCCAGAGCGTTTCACTCCTGGGAGACCACAGAGCCTCGCTAGAGGCTTCCTTGATGCTTGGGGATGTCTTAGCAAATTGTGCGTTCAGGATGAGAGCCTGACAAGGAGGCATCTCCACAAGCTGGAAGAGTGTCTGTCTGCTTACTGCATAAAACCTGGGCTGGGAGGATGCATGTATTTGTGGGTGATGCCGAGCACAGTGACAAGCAGCAAATAGCAAATGGATCTCTAAACCGAGGCATCCAGGCTGAAGTCTGAATGGGAATGGGTTTCTTAGAGAAAACTGGGGCTCAGTGTTTTCTCACAGGTCCTGCAGCAAGACAGAGCCAGGGCCCTTCCTTCAGACCCTCTTTCTCTCAGGGGTGGTGAGGCTAGGTGGCCTGGAGAGGGAGCAGCTGCACCAATGGCTCCCGGACCACTGCGCATAGTCCTTCCAGAGGAAATCTATGTGATCTCAAATGCAGGTATGATGGGGGTTCCAGTTAGTCTGAGAAAACAAACAGCTCTCTGATCAGGAGGTAGTTTTGAGTGGCAGCTGGCTGTCAATATTATGTTCCTACACTGGGTGTCCTGCCAGTAACCCAGGCCGAGTGCCTCCTGGGCCTCCTGTTCCTCACTCTGCACCTGCTGCTTCCGAGCAGCTTTTGCTTCCAGGCATACGCCTACGTCTGCCTCAGCTGGACCCACCCTAGATCCTCTTCTCTCCTGAAAGGTGGTGCTTGCAGGGTAAAAGTTTCCCTTCAGAGCTGCAGTGCTTGTGACTTGGTGGTAGTCCTTGGCTCCCGATGCCAGGACACCTTTCCATCTGAGCTGTAATGCTTACAGTGTAATTCCCTCCTCGTGTCAACTCAGCTGGGCCAAGGTGTCCAGTTGTTTGGTCACTTGGCAGTGTAGGTGTTGCTTTGTAGATGTGTTAGATGAAGTTAACATTTAGTCCCGGGACCGAGTATAACAGATTGCCCTCTACAGTGCAGTGGGTGTCACCCAATCAGATGAAGGCCTCCTTGCCCTTGTCTCCATCATCCCTAAGAATGACAACTTGGGTCCATCCTCCACCATGAGTTAGTGAGCTGCTCATTTCTGGCAGGCATGTGTTGTGATTCAGACCTGTTAGACTGCACTCCCAACCATGCTCTTAGCCAGAGCACAATGCGGATACACAAGTCCCATTGCCTTTTAGTGTGCCAAAGATGCTACACTGATTTCCAAAGGGACTGGGCAGAGTTCTTAGCAGTCCTTTGTGCTGATTCTTCTGTTACAGCTGAAGTCCATGCTCTGATATCCTGACTCTTTACCCACAGTGAGAACCATAACCCACTCACAGCCAGAGTCACATATTAACCAAAATGAGGTTCCCAGCTCACCCACATCAAGGCTTACCTACAGTCTGCAGAGAGGACCCCAGCTCACCAGTGGGAAGCCCACACAGTTCAATGACTAAAAGGTTCACAGCTCACCCACAGTGGGGGCTGCAGGTAATCCATAGTGAGGCTGACAGTTCACCACTGTGCAACCCATAGCTCACCCCCATGAGGTCCCCAGCCCACCACTCTAAACTACACAGCTCACTGAGAGTGAGGCCTGTAGTTACTCAGTTTGAGGTTCACGGTTTGTCATGGTATAGCCAGTGTGAGGTCCAAAGCCAACGCACCGAGTGACACACAGCCTGCTCCCTATTAGGCCTACAGCTCACCCACGCTGAAGGACACAGCCTACTCACTGTGAGGCCAACAGATCATCCATGGTGAGGTCCACAGTATTGCTGGTTTGAGGGATAAAGCCTATGAATTGTGAGGCATGGAGTTCCCCATGATGTCCACAGCTCACCAACTAGTGTGAGGTCAACAGTTTCTTAGGATGAAGAGCATAGCTCACCAAATATAAGAACCATAGCCTATCCACAGTGTGAGGCCCATAGGTCACCCACTGTGAAGTTCATAGGTCACCCACTACGGGTTCCATGGCTCACAAAATGAGGCTCATAAAATACAATTATATGGTCCACAGTTCACGACTATGAGACCCACAACTCATCCTTTGTGAATCCTGAGCTCACCACTGTGAGGCCCATATCTTTCCTGTGATGGCACATAATTCATCCATTGCGAAGTCACAATTCACCACCGAGGAGCCTGCAGGTCACTTAGTGTGAGGTTCAAAGGTCACTCACCATGAAGTTCAGAGTTCACCCACAACTTAGTCTAGAGCTCACTACTGTGAAGTCCACACATCAGCCATGTGATACTCACAGGTCACCATTGTGTGGCCTACTGTGAAGTTCTGAGTTCACCTCTGGGAGGGTCATAGCTCACCCATAGGGAGGTACATAGCTTACCCACTGTGAAGTCCTGAGCTCACCTCTGTGAAGGTCATAGATTGCCCACAGGGAGGGCATAGTTCACACACTGTGAGGTACATAGCTCACCTACAGTGAGGTGCATAGTTCACCCACAGGGAGAGGCACAGCTCACCCACTGTGAGGAGCATAGCTCACCCACAGTGAGGTCCATAGTTCACCCACTGTGAGGTGCATAGCTCACACACTGTGAGGTACATAGCTCACCTACAGTGAGGTACATAGCTCACGCACAGTGAGGTGCATAACTCATGCACAGTGAGGTGCATAGATCACCCATAGTGAGGAGTAAAGCTCACCCACAGTGAGAGGAATAGCTCACCCACAGTGAGGTGCATAGCTCACACACAGTGAGGTGCATAGCTCACGCACAGTGAGGTGCATAGATCACCCACAGTGAGGAGCATAGCTCACCCACAGTGAGAGGAATAGCTCACCCACAGTGAGGGGCATAGCTCGCCCACAGTGAGAGGAATAGCTCACACACAGTGAGGGGCATAGCTCACACACTGTGAGTTCCACAGTTCTATACTGTGAGGCCCACAGCTTACTCACTGTGAAGTCCATGGATCATCTTACACTGTGAGTTCTATAGCTAACCAATGGAGGCACACAGAGCTCTGCTGTTCGGCCCACAATCTACAACTATGATATGCATAGCTCACTGAGTGTGAGGAGCTGACATCACTGTGAGGCCCATAGCTCACCCACTGTGTGGTTCACAATTAGACACTGTGAAGGCCACAGATCACCTACCATGAAGCTCACAGGTCACCCACTGTGATTTTCACAGCTCACCAAATGAGGCCCATAGTTCACCATTACGGAGACTACTTCACCAATGTGAATTCCATAAGTTTGCCAATGAGGCATAAAGCTCATTCAGTGTGAGGTCCCCAGTTTACCACTATGAAGTGCCTAGTTGACTAAGTTGACATGTGAAGTTCACATGTCACCACAGTGAGGCCCACAGTTAGCCACTTTGTGGTCCAAAGACCACCCACTGTCCAGTCCTGGTAATCACAGCTCACCCACTGTGAGGTCCAGAGTTCATCACTGTGATGTTCACAGGTCACCTACTGGGAAGTCCACAGGTCACACACTATTGTGAATTGTGAGGCTCACATATCACTGTGGAGAATCTGATAGACAATCCCTGTGAAACAAGCAGCTCACCCACTGTGAGGCTCAGTGATCACCCACTATGAGGCTTGTAGCTCAGTATTGGGGGCCCACAGCCCACCACTATGTGGTTTAAAGCTTAAGTCCTGAGTTTACTACTATAGAGCCTATAGCTCACCCACTATGAGGGTCACAGTTCAGCAGCTGAAGCCCACGTGTCACCAGAGTGAGGCTCGCAGTTTACCACTATGAGCCTTACAGTTCATGCATTGTGAAATCCTGAATTCATCACTTTGAAGTCCACAGCTCACCACTATGTGGTTTAAGGCTCAACCACTGAAAAGTCTATGTCTTACTCACAGTGAGGTGTATTATAGCTCAACTACTATGAGGCCCTGAGCTTACTACCATGAGTTCCTAAGTTCACCACGCTGAGAACCATAGCTTACCACGAGGCACATAGCTCTTCTACTGTGAAGTATGCAGTTTCCCACTGTGAGGCTGGAATAATACTTGACTTCATATGGAAAAACAAATAACCCAGAATAGCCAAAACAATCGTGTACAGTAAAGGAACTTCTGGAGGCATCACCATCCCTGACATCAAGCTCTATTATAGAGCTACAGTAATGAAAACAGTTTGGTATTGGCATGAAAAAAGACAGGTGGATCAATAGAATTGAATCGAAGACCCTGATATTGATCTACACTCCTATACATGCCTGAGTTTTGGCAAAGAAGATAAAATTATAAGATGGGAAAAAGAAAGCATCTTCAACAAATGGTGCTGGCATAACTGTATGTCAACATGTAAAAGAATGCAAATAGATCTATATCTATCCCCATGCACAAAATTAAGTTCAAATGTATCAAAGACCTCAACATAAATCCAGTCACACTGAACCTCTTTGAAGAAAAAGTGGGAAGAAGCCTTGAACATATAGACACAGGAGACCACTTTCTTATCATAATATCAGTAGCATAGAAACTCAGAGCAACAGTTAATAAATGGGACCTCCTGAAACTGAGAAGCTTCTGTAAGGCAAGGAACACAGTCATTAAGACAAAATGGCAGCCTACTGAATGGGAAAAAGATCTTCACTAACCCCACATTGGAAAGAGCACTAATCTCCAAAATATAAAAAGAATTCAAGAAACTAATGTTGTAGGAGGCTGCTTGTTCATTCCTGGCTGTTCAGCCTCCAGAAATAACCACACAGAAACTATATTAATTAAATCACTGTTTCACCTATTAGCTCTAGCTTCTTATTAGCTATCTCTTATATCTTAATTTAATCTATTTCTATTAATCTGTATACCGCCACTTGGTTGTGGCTTACCAGCAAGGTTCTGGCATGTCTGTTTCCAGCAACATCTCCATGGCATCTCTAGACTCTGCCTTCATTCTCCCAGCATTCAGTTTTGTTTTCCTTCAGTTTTGTTTTTCCCACCTAGATCTACTCTGCCCTATCACAGGTCACTTCAAATTCTTTACTCATTAACCAATAAAAGCAACACATATACAGAAGGACTTCCTACATCATCTCCCCTTTTCTGTTTAAATGAAAAGGAAGGCTTTAACTTTAACATAGTAAAATTACATATAACAAGACAGGTATCAAGCAAGAATTACAGTTACAACATTTATATCTACTTATCTTTTATCATAATTAAGGAAAACTATAGCTATGTATTCTTCAACTCCATCAAAGACACCAGAAGGATATAATATTACCTACGTAAAAAGGAAGTGCATTGTAAGCAACTTCCAAAACTCTAGAATTGACAGAGACATCTTGCTGCCTGGACAGTCACCTAAAGTTC
>LOEQ01004096.1:78087-90294 GCA_001685075.1 Bramus lutescens
AGAGACCAGCCCAAGAGAGGGAGGAGTGATAACATGAGCAAAGGGGTCAAGACCATGATGGGGATCCCACAGAAACAGCTGACCTGAACTAGTGAGAGCTCACTGACTCTGGACTGATAGCGGAGGAACCTGCATAGGAGTAAACTAGGCCCACTGAATGTGGGGGACAGTTGTGAGGCCTGGGCAGTCTGTGAAGCCACTGGTAGGGGACAAGAATTTATCCCTAGTGCTTGAACTGGAGTCTGGGAGCACATTCTCTTTGAAGGGATACCTTTTGGAGGGATATCAGCCTAGATATAGGGAGGAGGGCCTTGTTCTTGCCTCAAAGTGAAGTGTCGGACTTTGGGAAGTGTCAGACCATGGGAAGCCTTACCCTTTCTGAGGAGTGAATGGAGGTGGGGTGGAGGGAAGGGCAGAGTGGGAGGAGCGGAGAAAGTAGGAAGGTGATAGCTATGTAAAATGAGAAAGATTGTATTAAAAATCCTTAATAAAAAAGATTCCCTCTTCACAGACATTTCTAGGTTTGTGTCAAGTTGACATGAAAATGAGGCACTGCACTCATTGAGGTTCAAAGTTCACTACTCTGAGTTCCCCAACCCTCATTCTAAGGTCCACAGCTTACATAATGTGAACTCCTGTGTTCACTGCTGTGAGGCTCATTCATTGTGAGTTCCACAGCTCACCAAATGCAGTCCATAGAACATGATAGTGTAGACTATAGTTCGCGACTATGAGACCTACAGCTCACCCACTGTTAAGTCCTGAACTCATCACCATGGGACCCATAGCTCACCCACGAGGTTTATAAATCCTTTACTGTGAGGTGCATAAGTCACCCACTGTAGCTTCGCAGTTCACCTACAGTGTGGCCTGCATCTCACCACTGTGAAGCTCACACGTCACTATTATGAGCCCCAGAGCCCCTGAGTATCTTCTTACCCATTATGAGACTCCCATCCTGTTACTGTGGTATCCACAGCATACCCCTGTAAGGCCCGCAGCTCACCAACTATGGGGTCTGTAGTTCACATTGTGAGGCAGGCCCATAGAACACAATTGGGTGGTACATCATTATGGGACCCACAGATGATCCCTTGTGAGGTTCTGAGTTCATCAGTGTGATGCCCACAGCTGATTCACTTGAGATGCCAAGTTTACCCATTGTGAGGTTCACAGTGTACTCACAATGAGTCTTATTGCTCATCTACTTTGAAGCCCATGGCTCACGTACTGTGACATCCACAGTTTAGTGTGGTGAAGCTCACATGCCACTGTCATGAGGCCAATAGCTGAGGAACTGAGTATTTCATAGCCTACCCACTGTGATCAATCAGAATGGCAAAGGTCAACAAGGAAATTGACAAACAATACTGAAGAGGCTGTGGGAGAAAAGGGAACACTCATTCACTGTTGGTGGGATTGCAGCCTCGTGCAGCCACCGTGGAAATCAGAGTGGAGAAGTCGTAAGAATAAATCTACCATATAACCCAGCTATACCACACCTCGGTATATGCCCAAAGGACTTGACTCAAGAGACACTTGTTCAACCATGTTCATTGCTGCTTTTTACACAGTAGCTAGTAAATGGAAACAATATAAGTGTCCTTTATCCAATGTATGGGTAATGAAAAATTGGTACATATATACTGTAGAATACTATTCAGCTGCAAAGAAAAATGGAATCATGAAGTTTTCAGGTAAACAGTAGAACTGGAAAAGACCTTACTGAGTGAGGTAATCTAGACCCAGGAGGACAAATGTCTCATGTTCTCTCTCACTGGAGGCTCCTAGTTTCAAATCTTCAGTTCTGAATACACACCCTAGCGTAGCTAGGGAAAAACAGGAAAGTAAAATTGAACCATTGCCAAGGTAGAGGAGTAAGGGAGCAACAGAGAGGGGAATAGCAGGGTACAAGTGATCTATCAGGGGAAATGGGACAAAGGGGAGGCTCTTTAGGGAAGAGAAGGGAGATCAAGGCAGAAGGAGGAGGAAGGTGGGTCAAAAACATTAAGGATGTCTGGAAAAGCCACAAAGAATCATACCATTAACTAGATACCTAACCCCCATAATACATAGAATTCCATGTATAAATATGCATATATAGTTATAATGGACTTTTCTTACTTGGGCTGAAGTATCTCCTTATCAAAGGCCACTTAACAAAACCTTCAACACCAGACATAAGAAGTCCTCTTGATTTGTTGGCTAGGGCTGTACAAGGAACTCCCAAAACACACAGCCTGTTGCTGTTGTTCTTGGTTACCCCAGAAGTTCCTATTGCTGAAGACATTGTGCTCTTCGGACACGGGGCCCACAAGCCCCTGAGATGGAACTGACCAGAATGACCCCTCCCTGAGGATTAGCTTTCATTGTACCAAAAGATGCAATGCAAGATTCCAAAGGAGGGAAGCAACCAAGAGTCTTGCTGTGCTCTGATGCCTATGAGCCACGTCAATGACCAGCATAGCATGATAACCCTAAGGTTGTAATAGCAGCACACATACATTGGTGGTAACCAGCAGCTCTGTCATTGGATTTAAGAGCTAGAGAAGTCATGGTTACTGGAGGAGAATCTACAGGTACTAATTTATTAAGGCAGCATGATTCCTAACAAAGATCTATGAACATCTGTCCTTACACCCACAGGTAAGTGTTGTTGCCACACTCATCAAGGAAACTTCTCTTTGCAACAGACAGAGATCATTACAGAAAACCACACCCAATCAAAACGCAGAGTTGGGGAGCTCAGTCCCAAACATCTACACATCATTCCCACACCTAAGGTTCAAGGAATGTTGTAGAAGAGGGGGCAAAACGGTTATGATTGTAAGAGCCAGGGGATGAGGGAATTCGCCATGAGATTGTGTCTCCTAGTGATATCAGAAGCTACACCCATCAGGTCTCCCCAACATGACTGTCTGAACACGAGCTGAATAAGGATGACACCAACAGACATGCCACAATGGGTGGGTCTCAACCCTACGCAAGGAGTGGGAGAGGTAATCTTCCCCAAGAAAAAGCCCATGAGGCCTCAACCTTACACAGAATGATAGACAACCAAGGAAAGCTGGGAGTGAAAGAAAGCTCTTCCCTAGGGAAAACCACACCAACTGACTGTCCAGTGCCAAATGGTCAGCCCTGAAAAATATACACACAAGTAACATTATATGGATTAAGTGGCTTATATTTAAGCCTATATATGTCTATAATAACAGTGGAAAAAGACCATAATTTTTTAGATTGCTTTTTAATTAAAAATAGATTTTTTTCCTACAATATATTCTAATTATGGTTCCCCTCCCACAACTCTTCCCAAATTTTCCCAACTCCCTACCAACCCAAAACATCTTTCTTATTCTCATTTGAATACAAACAAGCATCTAAAACTACAAAATAAAACAAAACAAACAAAGAAAGAAGAAAAGTGATGCCCAGACAAAGCATTAGGAAACAACTTCCAAAAATTCCATTGAGTTTGTTTTGTGTTGGTGGATTGTATTCCCAATGAGACTCTGTTGAACTAATTTTTCCTTTGTCAGTGGTTATCAAATAGAGAGAGCTTCTTGGTTAGAGATGGGGGCTTGTGTCCACTTCCCCTCTCGGTGCTGGAACCCCATCTGGCTTAGAACAGGGGTCGTGTGTACTGCCGAGTCTCTGAGTTCATATGTGTGGCAATCCTGTGTTTAGAAGGCCTCCTGGACTCCCCCATCCCCTCTGGCTCTTACAGTTTTCCCATCTCCTCTTCTGCAGGATTTCTGGAGGTCTGTGGGGAGGAAATGGATTGGGATATCTCATCTATGATCTATACGTGGGTTTTGTGCTTTCAAATACTTGAAAAAGTTTGAAGAACAATGAACTTCATGACAAATGACAATTATATTAAGTTCATGTTTCCATGTTCATGAAGCTATGTTGGATCACAACCGCACTCAGTGTATTGCCAGTGTGTGTGTTGCCAGTGGTGGATCCTGTGTTCTAAGGACCGAGCGGAATAACCATGGCAGAGAATATAGCTGTGCTGAGTCAGCACTCTTGACTATGTTGCTTCCACTGGAAACACCGAGGGCATTCCTCTCTGTGCTGTTCCTTTTCTTTGATGAAAGTTGGTTGGCTAGAGTCCAACATCTGGGGCTCTAGTCAAGAGAACAGATAACTCATCAGGGTTGCAGGACCCTTTGAGAGGTGTCTCACAGTTCCCTGGGACCGATTTGAAGGGCAAGGACTGTCCTTTCATTGGCTCTACTAATGGTCATTTTATTCCTCTGTCCATATTGCCAAAGGTCTCCCAGCTTTGGTAGTTGAGCACCCAGACAGGAAAGTTGAATCTGTCTTGTAGTTTTAACGTTTCGGTAACATTTAGATAAAGCTCAGACTGAAAGCCAAACAGTTTTCAATAAAACTTGATTAGCTACATATTCTTTGTTTTATAAAATCAGTTTTAGGAAATGCTACCAGGAGCAGGCCAATAACTTAAGAGAACTCCATTTATTTAAGCAGAAGTTTGCTATCAACGTACTGAACTTAGGATTTAGAAAATTTCATATCCTTTTGCCATCTTACATATATAATGTCTAAGTTGCATCTTTTAGGAAAGCCTCCGTGGCTCTCAAGGCCCTCCAGGTCTCTCCCATGACTATGCCATTAGAAAGGGAGGCTGAGAGGAGATGTAAAGTACAGATTACAGTTTCCAGGTAAAGAAATAAAAATTAGATATTAAAACAATCACTAAAAGTATCAAACCAATGTACCAATAAATTACAAATGAGAAATTACAATGGATAAGTAAAATGATGGCCTGCTAAGAGCAGGTAGGAAGGGAGCAAAGGAATGGAAGCCATTCCACTAAACTATTTAGTGGTTTTTTTTTTTACTCCTAATCCTGAACACAATACTTTAAAGAGCTGGTACCAAACACATTAGGTAGTAAAATAATAATATCCCCCGATGATATCCAAGATGTTCCACTGTTTCAAAATGTCTCTTTTAAATGAGAGGGTATGTCCTTATACACACAAAAATACAAACAGGACACTATAAATATTCATAAAGAGAAATCTATTAATTGTTATTTGGGTCCTCTTTAAGCCTGTTTGAACTGCTATCACCTTAATGCCCACTAATAAAAATAATCCCGACAGACACATCATTTTCATTTATAGAGTATAAAAATTCTGCAATCAGAAAACCATTGTCTTTTGGAGTTTGAAAAAAGCAAGTTGATCCTATTTGTCAGGTAAAAATAGTAAGTTCAACGAGAAAATCTACAATGGGATTTTGTTTTTGTAAACAAATGTGTCCACCTTTATATCTGTTGCTAGGATCAGGGAATATCAAGGTCCAATCACAGCTATAAAGTTTTGGTTAACTGAATGGTTCTTTGCAGTTTACATTTTTGGCGACAATCACAAGACAAAGGGGATTTTCAAATAATTAATAATTATTAAGATAATTAAGAGTTCCAGTTTAGAACAGTTTTAGATGTATGAACTGCAAAGAGGGCCTGCAAACCCCAGTACTCTGAGGGAGGGTCGGGAGAACTTAGGACCATCGCAGAGCAGGGCACAGCCCCTTCAAGAGGTTTGTTCCCCGGTGCTCCAGGACACTGCAACTTTCACAAATTGCTGAAGGACTGGTGGGAGGAAAAGAGCCTATCTTGGGGAGGATACCCCAGGCAGAGCTGAAGAGGGGGCAGGGGAGGCCTTGGGAGTCTATAAAGCATCCGACCCAGAGTCCCCTGGCGACTCCCAGCTCTGGACTCCCTTCAGAATGAGAGCTGCTTGCCTGTTCCAACGAAACTGGTCATTTCCCTTCTCCCTGTGGCTGTTGCTGCTCTGTTCCACTGATCTGTGGTCCTCAGGCCCCACTCTCCCTTCCCCAGTGTTCCTGCGTCTGCAGCCTTTGGGTGCCCTGCCCATTTCTTCTGTTTTCTCGATGCTCATTGCTGCAGTTCCTTTTGCATCTCTGACTGCCTCCTGTCCATAACTCACCCATCAGAGCGAACTCAGCAGATCTCCTAGGTGACCAGTTCCTCCTCCAAGACCCTTATAGAACCCCATACTCCGATTCCACTGTTATGTTATTATACCATATGTTACATGCATTATTTAAGCGGCATTTTGTACCCTACCTCTGATATTATTATGGCTCAACTGAGGACTTACAATTGATACATTATTGGTAACTGAAGTCTACACCTGATGTGGCCTTCCTGTTTTTCTGTCTTCAGTCCCAGTATCCTAAGACACACTCATCAACAGGACCTATTACTAACACTGTTAACCTTGATGCCCTGATAGTAGTGTTGGTCAGGCTTCTCTACTGTAAAGTTTCTCTTTCCTACCCTTTTCACTCTTTGTAAGGATGGCAATATGTGGGCAAATGGATAGATCTAGAAAAAAACATTCTGAGTGAGGTAACCCAGAAAGACAAATGTAGTATGTACTCACTCATAAGTGACTTTTAGACATAAAGCAAATAAAACTCAGCCTACAGGCAACAATCCCAGAGAACCTGAACAACAAAGAGGACCCTAAGTTAGACAAACATGGACCTATGTGGGAATGAGAAAAATACAAGATCTCCTGAGTAAATTGGGAGTATGGGGGGCCTGAGAGAGGGTAGAATGGGAGGGGAAGGAAGGGAAGGGAGCAGAGAAATGTACATAGCTTAATAAAATTATTAAAAAGTCATATCAAAACAGCACAGCTAGGATTTTCTGAAGGGCTTTATTGGCACAAGAAATTATCTAAAAAATGGTCAGGAGATGAAGCCATCTTTAATCCCAGCACTGGGGAGGCAGAGGCAGGCAGATCTCTGAGTTCCAAGACAGCCAGAGTATATAGTGTGTTCTAGGACAGCCAGTGCTATAGAGACAGGTGGTAGGAGACAGGTGAATCTCTAGGAGTTTGAGGTCACAGAATGACTTGTCCCTAAAAAGCAACAACAAATCAAAGCTTATGAAATACCATTCAAGAAGGGCTGGTTCCAGGTTTCCAGGAGGTAGCAGAACTTGGCAACTTTGATCACGGGGTTCAGGCATTAGAGGGAAACAGGTGTGAAGGGGTTTAGAATCATCCTCTGTGGATGAGGAAAGCTGCTGAGGCCAGGCATGTGTGTGTGTGTTTGGGGTGCCTGCATGGAGGCCTAGAGAGGCCACTACCCGAAGCTGTGAATGTGAAGCCTGGATTGCCTTGGAGACCCTAAGATGCTGGAGATGCCAGAACCAAGACGCCAAGGAGAGCTGCTAACAGGGAGTGGAACCAGCCCGAGAGAAAGAAGTGTGTTGCAGTCCAGAAAGCTGAAAAGAGTTGGAGATCTGAAGAGCCCTTTGACATCAGACACGAAGGAGCAGAGTTTGGAGTTTGCCCTGCCTGGTTTTGGCCTTGCTTTGGTCCAGTATTTCCTCACTATACCCTCTTTTCTTTCTTTTGGAATGGGAATGTGTTTTCTGTGATGCTGTACATGGAAACAGGGAATTTGAGTTTTGCTTTTATAGAAGGTTACAAGGAAGAGATTTCCCCAAGTCCCAGAAGAGATTTTGGACTTTGAAATAGTGTTGAGACAGTGAAAGCCTATGAGGACTTTTGAAGTTTGACGAAGTGAATTCTGCTTTATGATATAGCTACAAGCCTATGGAGGGCCAGAGAATGGAATGTGGTGGTTTGAACAAACACCCCTAGGCTCATATATTTGAGTGCTTGGTCTCCAGTTGGTGGAACTGTTTGGAAGAGATTAGGAAGTATGGTCTTTTGGAAGAGATACGTCATCAGAGGTGGCTTGGAGGTTTCAAAAGCCCACAGAACATGGACAAGCTGCTATCTGGGGTAAGGGAGGAAGAGAAAATGAACAAGGCTCTCTTTCTGATAGAGTGTGTAGATGGACTTGGGAACAGACACAAAAGCCTGTGGAGGATGGAGCCCATGATTTACCGGAGATATGTAACCAACTATCCTGGGGCCTCCCTTTTCTCCATGGTGATTCTGTTATGGCTCCTGTCAACATGGCAGAGTCCCCACTAGATCCCCTCTCCATCTTATTCAATGGACTTTCTACTTACATCTCAATGTAACTTCAGACTAATGTACCTCCACTGCTCTTTAAAGCTGTTGCTTAGATAAAATCCCAACCTTTGACTCCAAAGACGTCCTGGTCCTGATCTGTACCAGTGACTGGAATCCAAACCCAGGCCTGTGACCCAGCCTCTCTCCAAAAGCTACCACACCATTCACCTCCAATTAGGGATCACGGGACTTCTTGTCCTACATCTTCAAGATCCCAATCTATTGTCCCACCTGCTGTTCGACACCAAGAGTGCCACCTTTTGAAGACGCACCTAGAAAGTAGGAGCGATTTACCAGCTGTGGTTAAAAAGTCACAGGAAGCATTGAATCAACTCATTTCCAATGAGTTGGGCCTCCCAGGGCCAGGGGTCTGTTGTATACCTCACAGTGTGTGTGTGTGTGGGGGGGATTCATTAACTCTGGGCTCCGGGAGCAGCTAAGACAACACTTATAAAAGAGGCTCACACAACACAAGGGATGATAGTCCCTCAGAGTCTCGGGATGAACTCCCAAGGATGGATCAGGCAGAAGTTCATCATGGGACTCCATGTCCTTCAGCACTGGCAGATGAAAACAGCCAGGATCCACAGAGTGTCTTACCAAAAGGTCCAGAGGTATTCCAGCTCTGGAGGGCCCCATGCAAGGCTCTGACAAACTGTCTGGGAAGAGTATGAAAGATCTGTACAGGAGCCTGGAAGGTTCCCTAGGCAAAGTTCTCAAAGCTATCTCTGAGGAAGAGGTGGAAACTTGCCACATGAAACACCCAAGAAGTGACAGGCAAAGTATTTCCCTGGTGGGACCAGGGGAAAAGCAGCTAGAAGGCATCCTGTAAAGCCACTCAAGCAGCAAGTGGAGGCATACCAATGACAGTAAAGTGCCCATGGCATCTGTCATGGAATACTTGTGGACCATGCCTTAGTCCCGCCTGAAAACTCAAAGACAGATATGGAAACTTGGGGAAAAAATCCTTGAATGATTCAACCACCTGCAAGAAAACTTCAAATGGGCCTTCCTTCCTAGATCCCGGCACTCGGGAGGTGCTGGAAATACATCTTACAAGACACCTGGTGAGGCACAGATGGACCCTGCCCCTTAAAGGCTTCAAGACCATACATATTTCCAATATGGATGGTGCTACAGCTTTGCTCTTTCCAAAGTCCTCCAAAGCCCTTTGTCCTTCTAGGACTCTAGAGACGACTCCATTGTCAAAATGGCCAGTGTCCTGGGAGAACCTTTTCAGAAAGTCCCAGAAGAGAAAGTGATAAAAGTAACTTCCACTGTGGTAGCCCTTTCCACACAGAACCCTCCTTCTGCCCTCCAGCCCGAATTCCTGAGAGTGACTCCACCTAGTGACAACTCTGGGCCTTCTGAGGCCCCTACAACTGTCCACTCCACAGTCTTATGGGCAGAGCCTGGCACAGTGATATAATTCTTGAATCTTGAATAGGCAACCCAGGCCAAATCCAGGCCTACTCAAGGGTGTCTATGAGTCACAGGAATGTGAGGGTATAGTATCTACCAAGAGGTGTGATTTAAGAGCTATCTACTAAGGGGTGTCAGTTTGGGAGATCAGTGTGGCATCTCAGTCACCAAGTAGCAGGAATACCAGGGAGATGGAGGAGGCAGAGGAGGAAGAGTCCTGTGACTGGGCACTCACCATGGAAGCTGGGGAGATGGCAAATTCTTAAGCCAAAAATGAACATCTAAGGGATTTAGAACCACTGGAGACCAGTGTAAGTCCATCTCCTTCTAGAACCACCTCCAGGATCCAGAAGTCTTGGGCCTGAGCACACTTCACTGCTCAGCCACTGATGTTGTCCTGCAGGACTGTACCACTGGAATGTTCTTTCCAAACTGTGCCTCCGAGGTACTGCTTGCTGCAGATATCCTGGCCTCCAGGGTCTCCCAGTCCAGCTTCAAGACTGTGTCCATTACATGCAAGTTGGCCTCTCAGGACAGGTGCCCTTTCTTGTCAAGAAAAGGGGATGTCCCCAAGATTTCCAAACCACAGGAACCATGGACTAGCCATACAAAAAAGAGGACAATATAAGTCCCATGCTGGATGTATGGCTTTCAGGGATGAGGCTTGTCCAAGCCTACAGGCCAAATATGAAGAGATGCAGTTCTTCTCCAGTTACAGAGAAAAAGTTTGGGGACAAGATAAAAACCTTATGATTTTGATTTTGAACCCCGAAAGCAAAATGCAAGAGAACTTCCTGGAAAAGGTAAGGGATCATCAACCATGACTCTAAGTTGAGGTCAGTTGTGAGCAGACCATTCATTCCTGACAGGTCGCTTAAGCACAGGACCTCATGATCTCTGGGGATGTATTCTAGAAGAGAAATTGGGGGTTCACCATAGGTGTGCTCCCCCAAAGAAAAAATTACACAAAAAAACCACTGCTGTGGGACAATGGTCTTGTACCTTGTAAAGATTTGTCTGTTGTATTGGTTTAATAAAATGCTGATTGGCCAGTAGCCAGGTAGGAGTATAGGTGGAGCTACCAGGCAGGAAGTAGAGGCGGAACAACCAGAACAGGAGAATTCTGGGAAGAGGAAAGGCTCAGTATGCAGTCATCACCCAGACACAGAGGACACAAGATGAGAATGCCTCACTGATAAAGGTACCAAGCCATGTGATTAATATGGACAAGAATAATGTAAGAATGAATTAATAAGAAGCCTGAAATAATAGACCAACCAGTTTATAATTAATGCAGACCTCTGTGTGCTTCTTTGGGACAGAATGGCTTTGGGACTGGTAGGAACAGAAACCACTGACAACAAACCACCCCAAGCTTCATTGAGTAGGTATGTCTGCTACCATGGGAGCCCTACTGCAGAATCAAAAATAGCACAAGGAAGCACTAGCTATGTTCTCCCAAGCCAACCCCAAGGTACACAGCCAACCTTCCACAGACAGCCTTCCATAAACAAATGGATGCCCTATGGTAACAACCAGGCCCAGGTGTCCAGAGAACCTGTGTCCCGAGACAGCCCCTATCAGCACAGGGTTTAGGCACCATGTATCCCAGGGACCCCTCTCCACTGTCCTAGACATTGCCTCTGCAGAAGTGCACTCTCTGGAAAGCAAGTGCTTTTACAAATTTAAAGTAATTCAACTTTTTAGCCATTAAAAAAAGTTGCCATGGTCACGGTGTCTCATCACAGCAATGGAAACCCTAGCAAGGCAGTCCTCAAGATGGCATGCTAATATAAATATCACAATATAAAAGATTCCAACTTCTGAAAACTCCACTGTCTTTAAAAATTTAAACACTTTAAAAGTCTCTTTAAAACATCCAAGTTTCCTCTAAACTCCAAAGTCTTTCTCAAATACCCAAAGATTCTCTAAAATCCTGAAGTTTCTCTGAAATAACTAAGGTCTCATAATTATGGGTTCCTGTAAAAAGCACAAAACAAGTTCAATGCTTTCCTATTACAAGAGGGAATGACCAGGTGTAGTTACATTCAAATCAAAGCAAAGCCCAAGCCCACCAGTGTTAGACGGCTGGAACTCACCAGCTAGGATCCAGAGGGCCCATGAAGCCCCACTTCTGCAGTTCTGCCATCCACAGCAAGCCCAGCTTGGGTTGTAATCTCAGGGCAGCTCCACTCCACCCCTGCTGCTGCCCTTGGGTTTGTTTCATGGTACTAGCACCTCCAAAATGCTGAGGTTTCCATTGCAGCTGGGCTGCTTCTTCACCAACAGCCTCTACAGGGTCAGGAACTCTGATTCTGTCACATGATATTAAGCCTCAATTTCTCTTCATGATCCCTACAATTCTGGGGCTTTCACTAAAAATGAGGCTATACCTTTACCAACAGCCTCTCCTGGCCCATCCTAGTGCCAATTTTCAGCTGCTTTCCATGATCCTTTCATGCCTTCAAAACCTGGAAAACTGCACATTACAAGTTCAGCATCCAGAAAAAGGCCCAGCCTTGCTCCTTATGGATAACCACCTATGTGCGTTGAATTTGAGAACACACTTCCCAGGTCTTGCCTTGAAGATGTTAGCCTCTTCTTAGTCACAACCCCAGCTGGCTGGAACCACAGATTCTAATTCTAAACATCAAATGCCCTGATAGAATCTCTAAGTGAAGGCGTAAGTCATAAACAATCCCACACCAGTTGGGATTTAAAGGGG
>LOEQ01004096.1:108057-131907 GCA_001685075.1 Bramus lutescens
AGGAAGTGGTCTCCTGTGCCAATGCGTTCAAGTGTACTTCCCACTTTCTCTTCTATGAGGTTCAGTGTGGTTGGTTGACTTTATGTTGAGGTCTTTGGACTTGGGTTCTGTGCATGGTGACAGATACGGATCTATTTTCATTCTTCTACATGTTGATATCCAGTTATGCCAGCACCATTTGTTGAATATGCTTTCTTTTTCCGTTTTATATTTTTCACTTCTTTGTCAAAAATCAGGTGTTCATAGATGTGTGGATTGATATCTTTGATTTGGTTCCATTGTTCCTCTTGTCTGTTTTTATGAAAATACTAGGCTGTTTTCAGTACTCTAGCTCTGTAGTAGAGTTTGAAGTCAGGAATTGTGATGCTTCCAGAAAGTCCTTTAGTGTACAGAATTGTTTTTGGCTATCCTGGGTTTTTTGCTTTTCCATATGAAGTTGAGTATTGTTCTTTTAAGGTCTGTGAAGAATTTTGCTGGGCATTGCATTGGCTCTGTAGATTGCTTTCATAAGATTGCCATTGGTACTATGTTAATTCTACCTACCCTAGAGTATGGAAGATTGTTCCATTTTCTAGTGTCTTCTTCAATTTCTTTCTTCAAAGATTTAAAATTTTTGTCATATAGGTTTTCCACTTGTTTGGTTAGAGTTACCCCAAGATACTTTATGCTATTTGTGTTTATTGTTAAGGATGATGTTTCTCTGATTTCTTTCTCAGCCCATTTATCATCTGTGTAAAGGAGGGATACTGATTTTATTGAGTTAATCTTGCATCCTGCTACATTACTGAAGGTGTTTATGAGTTGTAGAAGTTTCTTGGTAGAACTTTTGGGGTTGCTTATGTAAACTATCTTATTATCAGCAAATAGTGAGAGTTTGGCTTCTTCTTTTCTGATTTGTATCACCTCGATCTCCTTTTGCTGTCTTATTGCTCTAGCTAGAACCTCAAGAACTATATTTGAATAGATATGAAGAATGGACAACTTTGTCTTGTTCTTGACTTCAGGGGGATCGTTTTGAGTTTCTCTCCATTTAGTTTGATGTTGGCGGTTGGGTTGCTGTATATTGCTTTTATTATGTTTAGGTATGTTCCTTGTATCCCTGCTCTGTCCAAGACCTTTATAATGAAGGGGTATTGTATTTTGTTGAAGGCTTTTTCAGGATTTAATGAGATCATCATGTGTGTGTGTGCATGTGTGTGTGTGTGTGTGCGTGTGTTTTAGTTTGTTTATATGGTGGAGTACATTGACAGATTTTCGTATGTTGATCCATCCCTGCATTTCTGGGATGAAGTCAAAGTTTGTTTATGTGGTGGATTACATAGACAGATTTTAGTATGTTGATCCATCCCTGTATTTCTATGATGAAGTCAACTTGATCATGGTGGATGATTCTTCTGATGTGTTCTTGGATTCGGTTTTCCAGTAATTCATTGAGCATTTTTGCATCAATATTCATGAGAAAGATTCATCTGTAATTCTCTTTCTTAGTTGTGTCTTTGTGTGGTTTGTGTTTCAGGGTAATATTAAGAAAGAATACTAAGAGCTGCAAAGGAAAACTGCCAAGTAACATATAAAGAGAGAGCTATCAGAATTACATCTGACTTCTCAAAGGAAACAATGAAAGCCAGAAGGTCCTGGTCAAGTGTTATGAAGACATTAAGGGATGACAGATGCCAGCCCAGACTACTACATCCAGCAAAACTTTCAATCACCACAGAAGGACCAAACAAGATATTCCGTGGCAGAACCAGATTTAACCAATACCTAGCTACAAACCCTACCTTACACAAAGTACTAGGAGGAAAACTCCAACTTAAGAAAGTTGGCTACAAAAACCCAGACAATAGATGATCTCACAGCAGCAAATCCCAAAGAAGGGAAAAAAAAACCACTCACTAACATCACCACCAACAAAACCTAAAATAACAGGAACTAGCAATCATTGGTCATTAATATCTTTTATACAAAAAACATACCTCAACCTCAAAGACAGACATCATCTCAGAGTAAAGGTACTGGAAAATTTTTTCAATCAAATGGACCTGAGAAACAAGCTGATGTAACTATCCTAATATCTAACAAAATAAATTTCAAACTAAAATCAATTAAAAGAGACAAAGAAGGACATTTTATATTATTCACAGGAAAAAACCCATCAAGAAGAAATCTCAGTACTGATCATCTATGCCCCAAATATAAGGGCACCCTCATATGTAAAAGAAACACTTCTGAAGCTTAAACCACACATTAAGCCCCATGTACTGATATGGGAGATTTCAACACCCCACTCTCACCACTGGACAGGTCTGTCAAGACAGAAAATTAACAAAGAAATTAGAAAACTAGCAAATGTTATGACTCAAATGGACTAAACAGACAACTATAGAACATTCCATCCAAACATAAAAGAATATACTTTCTTCTTAGTACCTCATGGAAACTTCTCAAAAATTGACTACATACTAGGTAACAAGGCAAACCTCAATAGATACAAATAATTTGGAATAGCCTCATGTTCTTATTGCTTCAGATAGATAATATTGACATCCCCAGGACATGGTGGGTCTCTGGTCTTGTCTTTCTGTCATCTTATTACCTGGCTCTGTGTTTGAACCATGACATGACCATGAGGTTTTTCTTTCTATCTTGCCTTTCCATTCCAAATTAAGGCCTGATGATACACCACTATCACAGAGAATATGTGTGTGCGTCCTGGGTTTTATTTCTGCCCTTTCTCCCCCTCCCTCCTTCCTTTCCTCCCTCCTCCTGCCCCTCCTCCCTCCCTCCCCTTTATTCATTTTCTTTGTCTTCTTATTTATTTATTTATTATTGTTTTATTGTGCTATATATTTTTCTTCACTCTCCTCCCTTTCTTCCCCTCTTGAGAAAATGACCCTATCATATTGGCACATAGGCAAGCCTGTAGGGGAATTTTTCTTGATTGATAATTGATGTAGAGGGCCCAGTCTACTGTGGGTAGTGCCAGCCCTGAGCAGCAGTCCTGGGTGTTTAAGAAGTGTTAGTAAGCCAGTAAGCAACATTTCTTAGTAACCTCTGCATCAGCTTCTGCCTTTGCATTCCTGCCTCAGGTTTCTTCCTTGACTTCCTTTGATGATACTAGACTACGATGTGGAAGTATATATAACCCTTTCTTCCCCAGGTTGCTTTTGATCATGGTATTTATCACATCAATAGAAACCAAAGGCAGTCCCCAAAGAGGAAGGAGTTTAGTCTCCAGACTGACTTTGGACATAAGCTACAGTTGGACTCCTTGTCTCATCTTATCATGCTATGCACAGCTCAGACATGCCATCCTCACAACTGCACACTCCAATTCCTTAATAAATCTTTTCTTCTATGTATGCATGCATTCTGCCGGTTCCACTTCTCTACAACATCCTAAAGAAGATGGATATCGGACAGTTTGAATCTTATGTTAGCTCTCCACTCCTGTAACAAGTACCTGAGATAATTCAACTGATGAGAAAGAAAGGGTTATTTAGGGTCATGGTCTCCCTCTTAGTTTTGTTTCTTGTTGATGTACATGATAAAAAAAAAATTACCTGAGAAAAGCAACTCACAGGGAAGCAGTTTATCTCAGTTCATGGTTCAAGGGTGCAGTCAACTGTGGCAGGAAAGCCGTAAACATCAGGAGCCTGAAGTAGTCGGTATCACACTGCAGCCACAGTCATAAAGCAGGAAGTGAGGAATGCCTTGCTCAGCTCACCTTTTCTCTCTTATCCAGTCCAGGATCCCAATTCAGATACCAACCAGTGCTGCCACAGAGTGGTGGCCTTTCCACTCCAGGTACTCTAATCAAGGAATTCCCACACCGGCACTCCAAGGGGCCCACGTCCCAGGTGATTGTAGACCACATTGATGACACAAGTAACTTGAACAATTTCCTTCTGTGGGGGCTTGGGGCCTATGGTTGTGCAGTACATCATGGTGAGGACCCTGTGGTAAAGCAAGAGGCTCAGCTCGTGATTTACAGGCAGCAGGAAGTGAAAAAGGCGTTAGGATCTTAATATCCAAATACTCTGACTGGGTCTTCTCTCCCAAAGGTTCTACCACCACCCCAAGAAACACAGGTTGAGGATTGAGCCTTCAAATATGAACCTTTGGGTGACTTCAAAGACCCAAACTCTAGCAAATCCCACAGTTCTTTATCGGAGAAGGTGACTCTTGAGGGTGGGGCTTCATCTGATTTGCATCTGGAATTTTGCAGCTCAGCCATGGTTGCTGGCTGGATAAACAATGGATAGATGAAGTTATATAGTGTGCTGAAATATGGCTTTCCCAAGGATTCTTGAAGATGTGAGGTAGAATATTGATCATCCAGGTACCTCTGAGTTTCCAGGAATAGGCCCTCCCAGCAAGAGGTCCTGACTGCAGCCAGTGTCCTCCAGCCTACTGCTCTTTGCAGTGGGGCCTGATCCTGCATCTCTTCTCACTTATCCTGCATCTTTTCTCCACTACCACTGGGACCGCTTCTCCTCTTCAGAAGCGATGTCATCTCAGTACCTGAGCCACACATTTTTTAGTGTCACAAAGGAATTTCGGAAGGCTGTTGCTTTGGGCAAGGCTCCTGCCCTGGACCTCTCAGACTACGTGAAACATCAAGATGGAGTCACCCATGCCGAAGTTCCTCAGCATCAGAGAAGGACTGAGCTGTTGTTTGACTCTTCAGGAAGCTAGGAGAAATGAGACAGTAATTTTCTTAACCAGTCATCACAGGTGCCTTGTGTGTGTTTACACACACACCTGGGTCCTTCTTTCTAGCTCTCAGAGGGTTCTGTTTGAGGGCCTGAGGGGTTACTGTAGGCCCTACCTGGGTCACATTGTGCACCTACTCCAGACTCCCTCAAGAGGAAGAGGCAGACCTGGCCCACCCTGACCTTGAACCTGGAGCAGAGAGACTAAGGTGTGCTCTTAAGCCCCACTCTTTGAGCTCAGAGACCCCTTCCTGGTGGTGTGAGGTGTTGGGTGTGCTGCTGTCTCATAGTCTGAACTGTCCCAAACTTGGGCAGAAGACAGACTCCCCTGACTCCCCAGTGCAGCTTATATTAGACTCCTCTTGCCTAGTTCCCTTATGACACTCCTTGAGAAAGCGGCTGGAGTCCTCTTTTAGAGTCCTTCCTGGGACAGTCTTGATAGGGGAAGCTGTGGGATAAGGAGGTGGACAGATCACAAACCCACTTGCGGGGATCACAGAGGTAACCCCAGAGCCATCCATTTGCTGCGACATATTTGCATTTCATTTGGCCTTTACAGGTGAAAGACAATTACACTGGGATGTGTGTGGACTGCCCTCTACCCTCTCTCCCACAGGTGCTGAGTCGGAATTACCTGCCCTTGACCTTGTCACCAGCTCATGTCCCACGGTGCATGTCTCCTATTAAATCTTCTGAGTTAACTATCAAGCAGAGAGACCACTGGCCATATTGTGATTTCTCTGAACCTGGCCCTTTCAATACCACGTGATTCTACAGAACTCAACCTTAGACCATACACTGGCGGGATTATCTATCCATAGAATGCCTTCCGTGTCATTCCCAACAGAAAGTGGAAAGCCCACAGCACGGGAGGCTCTGCTGTGTGGCACAGTCCCCCTCCCTCATGTGGTGAAGGACATTAAACACACAGTGTGAGCTTTCGTAGGAGTGCATGTCTTTAAATAATCGTGGAACATGGACCCATACAAGCAGAAGGCGTTCCCTTACCCTCAGAAAACAGGTTCAGTGACATTCCAAATAGATGACCCCAGTTCTGTTTCTCTGGCAAAGGGCTAGCAGTTCCATAGGACTCCACAGAATCTTGGCTCAGTATCAGCTCTCATGAATTCATCTGCTCCTGGCACAAAAAGTCCTGGAAATCTTGATGCCATTTGAGGAAACAATGTGAAAGTTGCCTGAAAGAGGTGGAAATTTTTAATAATAATAATAAAAAAATTAGTAATAAAAAAACTTTAAAAAATAAATTAAAAAAATTACTCACTTTAAAAAAAAAGTCAGATGCACTCCTGGTATGTGTGTCCAGGGCTTGGAGGCAGGGCAGTTAACTTTGCATGCATGTCTGACACTTGTCCCCTTGTTTGTAGAAGACCTGGCTCAGCTCCTGAGAGAGAGCACAGCCGTCAGGCCTTATGGGTGAGGAAGGTGGCACAGCCGATGACTTAGACACAGTGATCAAGGGCACAAAAATGGAGGAAAATCAGGCTTTCGATAAGAGTGCAATACAGTTAGGGGCACATGGGTGTCTGTGACTTTCATGTATATATCTGGGAAATCACCAGGAAGGCTCCAAAATTAGAAAACAAGGTTCTGGAGCGATGGCCCAGTGGTTAAGAGCATTTGCTGTCCTCCCAGCATGGACACAGCTGCTTTTAACTCCAGCTCCAGGGTATGGATGCCTCTGGCCTCTGCAGGCATCTGTACTCGTGCACACACCCACCCACGTACACATAACTGAAAATAGAGCAAGTCTTTAAAAAAAACATACAAAATATTTTAATTTCTCCAAATTTAGGGTTTGATTCTGTGGATACAACAGTCAAAATAATTATCAGATATTTTACCATTTAATAAAAAAATTAGAGTTAAAAAAGCAGTTTTAACACTTGCTGAGCAGGGAAGCATTTAGTTTTGGATAAACATGGACCATGAGGATATGACTGACTAGAGGAGGAAGTCTCAGAAGCAAGGGACTTTCTCCATGACCCTGGTTGCAGTGAGGGACATGCCATGGTCACTCAGAAGCAAGGGACTTTATCCATGACCCTGGTTGCAGTGAGGGACATGCCATGGTCACTCAGAAGTGAGGGACTGTCTCCATGACCCTGGTTGCACTGAGGAACATGCCATGGTCACTCAAAGCACAGACACGTACCTGGCACATGAGGAGATTCTGTCATCTGGGAAGAGATTTTATAAAGCAAAGAGGCTTCTCCACCCTTAGGTTAAAATTAGACTCCATGCTCCAAGCTGGCCATGTTAACGGAAAGAAGATAAATCTAACTGGTAGTCTTTAACAACATACGAACTGGCAGTGAAGGAGTGACAAGCTCCCTTTCCAGGCATCACTTTGTAGATAAGTGGGGGAAAGTCTGGACTGATGCATGTGGTCCCGGATGAAATCTGGAGGCACAATGTGAAGTCACTTTCAACTAAACATGCAAACGTGTGTACAGGTACAGGTGGGTGCAAGTTATGTGCGGATAGACAAACATTTATTAGAGCAGTGTGTGCTTCATCAGTGTATACACAATTCCTTATTCCATCTTCTAAGAGGGCCTAGAATAAAGACCACCCCAGTAGCAACAAGCAGGCCCAACGCCTTGCTCTTGGCTTCTAAAGTGACTCCTGGATAAAGGGAAATAGAACCCTTGGGAGAGAGGGTTCCCCAGAGAATACAGAGGAAGTGGGAGCTTTCAGTGCTGGAAAGTGAGGGAAGGCAGAAACCAGTAAGCAGATACACAACAAAAGCAGTGACAAGGCAAAGAGACACAGGAGCCAACTGGAAGCTCCCAAGTCAGAGCTGGGACCACCTAAGCAAGAAAGTTAATGATGTTCCGAGTGTAAGTCCACAATAAAGATAGAGATAAGAGGAGAATGTACACTCTGTACCCAATAAATGTGAAGATGCTCCACACCCAGGAAGTGGAACACACCTTTCCATTTCTCCAGGACACGCTGTGCCTGGTGTCTGGAAAGAGATGCAAGGCAGAAGTGCCCAGCAAAGGACTCTCCCACCTGAGACCATGGCTGACACCATTTATGGTGTCATGGTGATAGTGGGCATCCTGATGTCACATAGGGAGGTGGCAGGCATATTACCTTTGTGGTCTTCCTCTTAATAAGCCATAACCCTTGTCTAACCATGAGAAAGCCCTAGGCAAATCTCAGCTGAAAGACATTCTACAAATACCTGACCAGACTCTGTCAGGGTCATCAAAATCACACCTGTCAAGACCATCAAAGGCACAGAAGATCTGAGTGCCTGCTACAGCCAAGAGGAAGACTGAGGTCACGGAGGATCTTTAATGGGTCCCCGGGCATGAAAGGACATTAGGTAAAAGCCTGAACTGCTCTCTCCAGCACTCTAAACCCTGGTTTCATGCTGCCCTGTTATTGCCGCCCCGTTGCACAACCTTGCAAGAAATGGAACACAAGTGTCCTACACCACTTGACACACATGTCCACATGTCATGTAGCGAGTATTCTAAGGACATAGTGACTGTGGTGTTGCCTGGTCAGGGGGCACAAGAGAGGTTAACATGGTGGTCCTTCCTCATTCGGAAATGTGAATCAGGTCTCAGTGAAGTCCTCTCAAACTTTGCTTGGCCATGAAGAGACTACCCTGCTCAGGAGGGCTATGGGGAGAGAGGTTTTGTACTGAACAGCTAGACACAAATGAATGTTCTGGAATGGGAGATGGGTGACCTCTCTTCACTCCGCATGTAAGAAGAACTCAAACACACATGGAGTCCAGGAGTGAGCATGTGTTGAGCTTGCATCGCAATCAGAGGAAATAGCAGTTGCAGATTGATTATCAACACATCTGGACACACCAGCATCTGTGGCACTCAATAGACATTCTTAGTCAGCTGGGGGCCAAGGACGTTGCCCACAGCTGGACACTGGGACGTAGGGAGGGGACGAATCAACAGCACTGTGTTGTAAGTCAACAATGAGCAACACACCCACAGATAATGGAGCCTCTTTAAATGCTATCCCAAAGAAAATTATTTTCTGCTTTAGTCTTTAATCATTTAGTTATCTTAAAGAACTCCTTCATTACTTTCATTTTGGAAAGTATCTTAGCCACCTCTTTGTTAACTCTCTCAGATAAATGAATTTTCCAATCAGTGCTTTTAGTTCATCCCAAACCCACTGGGATGAAATGCCATCGCTTCCAGACACTAATTCAGAAAGAGTACACATGGCTCTCCGGGAGCTGCTTCTCCAGAGACATGATGCAGTACACGCACGGGGCAGGTCATGGGGAAGGCATCAGAAAAGACTAGAAGTTGCCAGGTGCCTCTCATCACAGAAAGTGTCAAGCACAAGGTACCACGAACCAGAAGCAAGGTGTAGAAAGACAGGAGGCATGACCTTGTCTATAAAGTTCCTCATGGAAGAGCAGACACAACACCTTTTCCACAGATTGCAGTGACAGAATAGCCCCATTGGTTTCTCAGTGGTGAGTGACTTCCAGGTTAATGGCAGAGTGACCACACTTGCCATTGAGGACAAGCTGTTGGTGGTAGATCTGGGCTATGTGGCACAGCATGCTGTTACTGTGGCTGGTGTCTTCTGGGGGGTATCTCTGTAGAAGCCAGCAAACACTGGTTACACATCCAGAGAGCCCGACTGCTGTCAGCCCTTGAAGCCACCATCTTATGTCATCCTGTTTGCCTCCACTCTACACCCCCCCGCAGCACCTCCCCTTCCAAGGCCCAGGGTGCCGGCTCCCCATCTCTTCAAATCAGGCCCAGAATAGCTTTCTGCTCCAGATGGCTGGAACACTTGGCCTAGCCTCCCTCCACACTTTGCCAATCCTTGCAGCTTCCAGGCAGCACGGAGACACAGCCTCCTGTGAGAAGTCAGAGAGCGAGCACGAGACCCACCACCCCTCCCAGCGAAGCTGGCATTTCAAGTGTCCATTTCCTCTCGACTGGCCCGTCACCCCCCCTTTTCTTTTGTGTGATGGGAGGGAGAAAGCAGATAAAGCTAGTCATTTCCTCTTTAAAAAGTAAGCCCAGGATTAGGTGGACAAACCTGGGGCAGACAAACAGTTCAAGTGCTACACAGGCATTTCCTCCTCTTGCTCGACAAGAAGCCCTTGATTTTCTTCACAGGCGACCTCATGGAACCTAGATATGTGCCTGAGGACTGGAACGTGATGCTTCATTATGCTGAAATTTGCATCTTTCTATTCCGTGTACAATGCCCCTTTCTGAACAAAAGAGACCCTGAGAGGAAAGGGTGATGTTAGGGTGTAAACGTAGCGTAACCCCTGAGGTCAGTAGTGCTGAGAACGGAAAGTTCTCAGTTTGCAGTGCTGGAATGGAACCCCGGGCTTCCCATTTTGGAGGCAAGCACCCTATCACTGGGCTTCAAGAAGGTGAAAGTTTAGCCTATGGTGTGGAAGGTGGGAACTTTGAAAAATGACTAAGATTAAATTAGGTCATTAGGGCGACTACAAAGAGAAGACAGGAGGCCACACAGAGAAGTACTTATGTGTTCTTGACATGATGTCATTGCTGCCACTTGAGCCGTATTTAGACTTTCAGTCTCTGAAACTGAGCAAAATGAACTTCTTTATTAATAAAATGGCCTGCCACCGGCATATCGTTAGAGTAATGAGGAGCTAATGAACGCAGTGCAGAAACATTGTAAGAAGAGAAAGACATCTCGCTCTCAGGTAGACATTTGGAAAGAACCATCCATATGTATCATTGGTTCCAAGTCTGTGGGAACAAGGAAACCGTGTCTGCTCAGCCAAGGATCTATGAAGCTCATCTCATAAAAAGATCAGGGTATTTCCCCAGAGTCTGCTGTGTGCGCAAATGAATTTTCATAAGGCTTAAGTATCAAAGGCTCTGCCTTCAACTCACCAGGATCCCATTAAGCATCACAAACACTTCAAGTTTCAGTAAATACAAAGACATTTCAGCTGCCTTGCCTTTGATTTCCTGCCATGGTTTGCATGTGCAATCAGCCACCCTGGCTTTTTCTAATTTCCCTCGGTACAAATTTCTCGTGGTAAAATCGTCAAGAGAGTCAGAAAGCAGGGAAAGGTGCGGTTAGACACTTGGGATGTGCACAAACCTCTGGGAAGAGCCGCTCAAGTTGGCGAGGACCTGGGGACACATTATGCAGGTAAAGGGACAGCAAGGAGAGCCAGGGAGGGGCTCGGACTCTCAGCTGGTATATCTTCCCCACCACACTCAGCTGTCCTGCAAGTTCCCCCACGGGACTGGTTAAATGCAGTGGTGTCTTGTAAAGACCTTTGGTGAGACCTTTGTAATTCAGACTGTGTCTGTTTTGTCTGCCTGGGCCTCACAGGACCCCTGTGGGCAGATGGAGCAACCAAGACCCTTTCCAGGGCATTCGGCTGGGTGTCTTCAGGTTTAACAAGTTTCAGCTGAATGTGCTGTTTGCGTCTTGCCCTGAGGGAATGCACTCCCTAAACACCTGCACAGTCACAGCCCCAGCTAGTCTTCACAGACATGGGAAGTGGGGAGGGGAGATCATGTCATGTTACCCCCTGATGGACGAGCACTAGACTCAGAGAACACGTGACCAATGGTTGCTTGGGAATATTCAGTTAGGATGAAAGCAGAACACGTGACCCAGATGCTCTGTTGCCCCGCCCTTCTCTTCACATCCCAGAAGGCCCTTTAGATACCTCTACCCGGAAGTCCTTAGACAAGGCCAAAACAAGCTCCCTTTGCCCTGCAGGTACATGGCTCTAACTGCACCAAAAGGGAAGATTCGGGCATGTGCAATGCTGGCTTAGATTTTACCACATTGACCTGGCCCAAGACATACTTGGCCTGTCTGCTCACCTGAGTGATGGGGTTCTGATAGGCCCCCCTTTCCTGGTTTCCAGGTTACTTGCTCTCCACCCCAGGTGCATGTATACACTGTCACAACATTGAACACGTCGACTGGACTCTTCAGTACTGTGTGTCTTGTTCCTCTCTGGCTGGCCCTTCCTCAGAGCACAGGGTGATTTGATACTAGGAATGAATGAGATAGAGTGTTTCATTATTCATTCATCCACCTGACTTCTCAACATACATCCTGGTTAGATTTTTTTTTTTTGTCATTTTGACACAAGTTGGGGTCATCAGGGAGAATGAGACCTGACTTGAGAAAATGCTTCCATCAGATTGGTCTGAAGGCAACTCTTTATGGCATTTTTGTGATTAATGCCTGATGTGAGAGTGTCCAGCCCACTGTGAGTGGTACCATCCCTTCTTGGGTGGTCCTTAGTTGTATAAGAAAGCAGGCTGAGCAAGCATGGAGAGTAAACCAGTAGGCTGTGGTCTTCCATGGCATCTGCTTCAGTTCCTGCATCCAGGTTCCTGCCTTCAGGTTCCTGCCTTGAGTTTCTGCCTTGGCATCACTTAGTAGACTATGACACCACAGATATGAGCCAAATAAATCCTTTCCTCCCTAAGTGGCTTTTGGTCACTGTCGTTATCGCAGCAGTAGAAATCAAACTAAGACACCAGAGCAGATGGTTCTCTGTGTGCGAGTCAGGAGCATGGAGCAGCACACACTGCACTAAATGGGAATCAAAGCGAGGGTTTCTGTGCTCAGATCTATGAGTCCAGGGCCTTAGTCTCAGCTTGGCTGTTGCTGATGGCAGCTGTCGCTCTCCTGGAACAGCCACTTTATCACTGGATTCTCCTAGTGGGGAGGGGATGTGCCTGATACCCAGTTGCGAGAAGCTGTACCTAGAAGAAGCTGCATCTGCCAGGGAAGGACCTCCAGCCGCATGAAGGGTGGTTGCCAGCATGTGGTCCATTTGCTTCATGCCTGTGACGGTCCTGCTGGGGACAGGGTGTTGCAGAAACCCCTTCCTGCACATTATGTAGTGGCGTGCACGGGTCCTCATTTTATGGGTTCTTGGTGTCTCAGAACAAGAGGCTTCTGCCCGTGGGTACTGGGAAGGTTTGCAGGAATCCCCACAGCTCTGCACAAGACCTTGTTAGGCCTTTTATACTGAACGGGGTGTATGGTATCTGACCTGACAGCCAAGTGAATCCCGGGCCCCAGCCACGGGCTCACAGCAGAGTGAAGCTCACTGTAAGCAGTACTTTCTCCCAGCTGACAACTTGAGAAGAAAGGAAACATTGCAAAACATTTCTAGGTGGGTTCCCCTGCCAAGGGAGCAGCTGCTAGAGTAGTTAGAGAGGGAAGGAACTCTCTTTGGCTGCTCAGACAGACAGGGTGTGTTCCAGCAGATCCCAGGTCCAAGGGCTGTCTGAGGCACAGTCCTCATGGTTGTTTTGTGTATATGCTGTTGGTGGAAGACAGAAGTGTGGGGGCACCCCCATGGGCTGTAGAAGCTATAAGGACTCTGGTCACACCCTGGGTCTGCCCTTTACTGCTGCAAAGATCCAGAGGGAATAAGCATGCTGCCTACAAGAGTCCTGGGAGGCCCAAGCAGACAAGGCAGACACCGTCTGGATTGAGATCTCATGAGTATTTACAAGACGCCTGTGTGTTCTTCCCCTTGAAGAACGTGCAGGGTTGCTGAGGATGGCGTGGGAAGATCGTGCTGCCAGAGAAACCCTGTGGTGGAGACCTTCCCTGGAAGGAGAGGAGTACTCTACCCAGAAGACACCACAGAGACACTCTCTGCAGAACACAGCCACAGGCGACCTCTTAAAAGGCACGAGCACACCTCTTATCTTATTAACATCCTTGTTTATTTTTACAGCGACACAAACTTTACGTTTCCAGAACTAGGATGAGGACCCAGCATAACTGGTGAACACACACCACAACCTCAGGATTCTTTTCTCCTTTTTGTATATTATTTCCTACTGACTTTTAATTGCCCTCGATTGGTGACTCCAACTGGGAGTCATGAACATTTCAGATCAGATGACTAGGCCCCATATCGCTGAACTTTGAATAATAAAAATTCCCTAGCCAGATCATGAAATATCTCGATTTTTAGGGTATCACCATGACTGAGTGGGAGGAACCATTTTGCCATGAGTGACATTGGTGAATAATGGTCTTTCCAGGACAGACTTTATTAGTAAATGTGCCCTCAAATTCCCCTGGGCTGTCCCCAGTCATGTTCCAACCCCTACAGAGCTAAGCATGTCCTGGATTTGTCTTAATTTTTTCCTTTTCTCTCTTTGTAGGTTCCCCGAGTGGTATGGTGTGCTGTTTTTGGTCTTCTTTGGAGGAACTTGTGCTGTGTTGATGATTGTGTGCTTGCTTCCGGTGAGAACCTGTGCCTTGAGTACTCCAAGTGATGCTGGTAGCAGTTCTGTCCAGTGTCACCATGGGTCTGTTGTCCACACTGAGGACAGGGCTGCTGGCCCAGAAGGAGCAGATGTGGAGTCAGCAGAGCACAGTATATGACTGACTAGACCTGGAAGGCATGTCAAATAAGCTGGTTCATGAGCCACAGAGAGGTTTTCCTACTGCTAGTACTGGTTAGTTTAAATTAATAAATCACACACTTGTGTAAAACTTACACACACACACACAGATACAGTATAGACACAGAGATGAACAGATACACAAACAGACATAGACACACACTCACAGACACAGATGCACACATAGAAACAAACACACACAGATAGACACACACAGGCAGACACACACACACACATAGACTCACATACACACAGACACACACAACCCATAGACAAGGCAAACACACCCAGAGACACACACAGACACAGATATGCACAAACACACAGACACACACAGACACATGACACACAGACACAGACAGACAGACACATGTGATATGTAAGTAGAAAGGGGACTGTTTGGAAGAAGGGGCTAGTGGACAGGATAGGGTAGCAGGAAGTGAATCATTAAATGAAATACTCAAATGTAAATGCCTTTATGAAACTCATCACTTTGTACAATGAATATACACTAATATAAAAATTTAAAAACTAAAATTAAATATAGATTTCCACATGAAACAAAAATATCAAACCCTAAAGCATACTTTAAGCTACTGAATGCACTAGAAGAAAGCACATTTTTGTTTGATGAAATGACAAAAAATACATTTTTTTAAAGTTTAAGAGTAACCAGACTTGAGTTTGAAATTTAGCAAGCTAACAAAAGCAAGCTAATTAAAAATATTTCAATAATGTCATTGTGGATTTAGCTGATCAAATATATATATTGCTATAAAAAACCATAGACTGATTTATTTTGTCTTGGGTTTTAAGATAAAGTTGCATGTAGCCCGGGCTGGTCTTAAGGATGGCTTTAATTAAAAAAGATCTTGAGTTCCTAAGTCTCCTGCCTCCACCCTCCGAGTGCTGGGATTACAGTTGTGTGCCACCTTGCCCATGTCTAATAGGCTATGTGTAAGGACTGGGTATTTTATTTTAATTTATCTTTATTCTAATTGACAAATGACATATACATATTTATGGTATTCGGACAAATGTTTTGGTATATTATACATTGCTGAATGGCCATTACAATTCAAAATAATCGACATACCTAGTGTCGCTTGTGATGAGGACACTTCAGGATGCTCAGTGTTTTCAAGTGCACAGGGTTTTGTTTGCTATAAGCACCCTGCTGGGTAACACTCAACTCAGCCCTGTGGCAGCCGAAACTTGTGTGACCAGCCTTNTTCTCCACAACACCTACCAGCCAGCCTCTGGCTGTGTTCTCTCTGCTTCTGAGTTTCCCGAGATTTACAGAGATGTGAGATGCTGAAGAATTTGTCTTCTGGGACCTGGCTGTCTCATTGAGCATGCCATTTGCAATGTAACTGTGCCGCAATGGAGGCAGAGACACGGCTTAGTGTCAGAAACAATTTTGTCACTGTTCAATTTCTTACCACCCACAACCACAAGTCACCTAGTGGCTGAATGGGCGGGAACTGGTGACAGTTGGACAAAGTTCCCACGTTAAATTGTGGCTTCATTTGGCTTTATGAGAGACACATCAATCAAAATATCATCATCTTTATTCAAACATTTTGTTGTTGAGATAGAAACCACAAGGTGGTGCCACCTGTCACCTATTCCAATTTACAATGTCTACTGTTACAAGAACAACTGCCAAGATGGCTGAAGTTGATAAAGGTGACTGCCACCAAACCTGTCAGTCAATCTCTGGGACCCACATGGGAGAAGGAGAGAACTGAATCTGAAAAGTTGTCTTCTGACCTCCATATGTTTGCCATGGCACTGTGGCATGTGTGCGCACATGCATGCATGCATACGCACACACAATGTATAAGAAAAACAAACATTGGAAAGACTACAGATGTGCGTGGAGCTACGGAGAAAGGGGGACCCTTGTGCATTGTTGGTGGGGAGGTAGAGCACTGTGGCCATTTTGAAAAACAATGCAATTATTATACAACATTGAAAAAAGAATCTCCAGATTCAGTGACTTTACTTCTTTGTCTACACCCCAGATGACTTATTTTTCTTTCTTTTATTGAAAATAGATTTTTTTCATTCAATATATTCTGATTGTGGTTCTTCTTCTCCCACTCCTCCAAGACTCCCCCCACATTCCCTCTCTTTGGAATCCATACCTTTCTGCTCTTGTTAGAAAACAAATAGGCATCAAAATGAGATAAAACAAAGACAACCAAACCAAAACAGGACAAAACACACAAACAGAAGAAAACGAGTCAAAGAAAAAGCATAAGATGCTCATGTAGACAGAGACATACGTGTTTGTCCATACAGGGATCCCCTAAAAGTGCAAAACTGGAAGCCATAATAAATATGTGAGGAATCTGTAAGGTTAAAAAAAAAGCCCTGTTAAAGTATAATGAGATGAAGACCCTCCAAAGATGCCACTGAGTTCATTTTGTGTTGGTCATCTACTGCTGGGCATGGGGCTTGACCTTAAGAGTGGTTTGTAGTCCCGGTGAGACTCTGTTGGAGAAAACTGAGTTTTCATTTGAGATTCGCTATTAATTGGATGGTGTTTCTAGGTTAAGGGGAGGGGCTATGCATTCACTTCCACTCTCAGTGCCGAGACCCCATCCGATGCAGATCCATGCAGGCTTCTTCATGCTGCCAGTATGTGTTCATATATGTTCTATGTGTTCATATATGTCTTGGTTCTATTGTATTTAGAAGGCTTTGCTTCCTTGGTTTTCCCCAAGCCTACTGGCCGGTACAATCTTTCTGCCTCCTCTTCTGAAGAGTTCTCTGAGCCCTGAGTGGAGGGATTTGATGGAGACATCCCATTTAGGGCTGAGTGTGTCTGGGTCTCTCACTCTGTACACATTGCTCAGTCAGTGTGGGTCTCTGTGTTTGTTCTCATCTACAGCAGGAGGAAGCTTCTCTGACAATGGCCTGAGCAAGGCACTGATCTATGAATATAGAATAATGTCATTAGGAGTTATTTTATTGCTATGTTTCTTTAGCAGAACAATGATACTTAGTTTTTCACTAGGCCTCTGGCCTACATGGTCTCTGATTCTTGGCCACTGGAGTAGGATCAGTTTTGTGCATGGGTTCCATCTCATGGAGTGTGTCTTAAATCCGATAAGATAGTGGTTGTGTATGGGTTCTATCTCATGGAGTGTGTCTTAAACCCAATCAGATAGTGGTTGGTTGCTCCCGCAGGCTTTGCAGCTCATCATGCAGGCAGGTCACCACTGTACAAATGAAGACGTTGTGGCTAGGTTGCTGTTTACCTTTCTTCTTCTGCAGCATGCCCAGTACCTTCCAGTCCCGTGAACACTAGTCCACAGGGGTGAAGGCTCTAGGTAGACACCAGTTTTACTCTTGAATGTTCAATGGTGCTGTCTTCAAAAACAGGGCCTTGCTGTCAGTTTGTGAAGGGCAATCAATAGCCTGGGCTGTTTGGGGGTGTCCATGGGGCAGGCCCCCTTGGCAAACAACTCTATTGGTGTTACCCGTTTCCAACACTGGAAGCTTCATTTGGTGACAAGAGATTTCCAGTTGGGGCTCCTTCTAACCCATTTTTGGCAGTTTCATTTAGATTGCCTTTATATGTGTATATATTTTAAGAAGTTTCTACTGTATTAATTTTCTATATGGCCCCTCAAATGTCACATAGTTTTAGCTATCCCTCCCCCATATTTCCTCCCTTACACCCTACTTCTCCCCCCTTCCCCATCTGATCTTCTCATTCCCATGCCCCCTTCCATCAAGAACTTTTTATTTCTCCTTCCTAGGGACATCCATTTCTCCTTGTTAGTGATAATAGGTCAAGCTGACATCTCTGGCTTTCTTCGAGTTTGTAGAACATTGAGCCAGATCCTTCTGGCTTTTCAAGTCACCATTGAAGTTTGGTGTTATTCCAATAGGTCTGCTTTTATATGTCATTTGGTCCTTATCCTTTATACCTTTAAATATTTTTCTTTGCTTTGTACATTTAGTGTTTTGATTATTATGTGCCATGGTGAATTTTGGAAGTTGTTGGTTGGGACAAAGGGATGGTGTGGTGGAAGAAGGCTATAGGAGAAGGTATGTATGATGTGCTGGGCATGGGGCAGAGAGGAAGGGAAGGCCACCACAGTTGTTCTGCCTCAGAGCTGGGGATAAGAATAGGGCACTGGAACTGGAGGGGAGGAGAGAGCTGCCCCAGTGAATTTCAAGCAAGTTGTGAAAGAGATATTTTTACATCCCTGTTAATAGTAGTGTTATCTGTGATAGTCAAAGGTGGCAGCAACCCAAGAGCCATCACCAGGCAGAGTGTGGTCTACTCATACAATGGAATATTACTTAGCTTAGAAGTAACTCTAATACATGGACACACCTTGACATTAAGCTAAGTGAAATAAACCACTGAAGGAGATATATATATATATATATAGTATTATTTCATTCCTATGAGAAAATAAATATAGTCAAATGAATAGAAACAGAAGGCAGAAGGGCAGTTTCCTCAAGCTAGGTATTGATGAGAATTAATAGTGTTTAATGGCTTCATCTTCCCAGTCTGGCAATGGAGAATCCTGGAGCTGGACAGGGATACCTGTCACACAATAGTGCAAACACACTCACATCACCGTACTACAGTAAGCTCGCACATGGCTGAGATAGTCAACTCCCACCACTGTGATGAAGAGCCTAGACATTTAATCTGAGAGGAGGGCAAACCGTTAGGGGATTTGTGTTCCACAAGTAACCAGGCCTCACTGTTTCAGGCCAGTGTAAAGGCAACAGTACATCTTGATGGGTGCTGAGAAGAAAAGTGTTCCTCTCGTGGCCAGGAAGAGAGAGGAGATGGTGAGAAAGGTAAGGGGGAGAGGGGAAGAGAGGGAGCACGTGAACTGGGTTCCACACTCTACCTCAAGGGACCACCTTTCATAACCCAGGACCTCACCAGACCCCACATCTTAAGGCTTCCACTGTCTGCCAGAAGCTCTGCTCTGGAGACCAAGCCTTCAGTACATGGACTTTGGTGAGGGAACATTCAAGATCAGACTGCAGCAGACAGGAATTTGCATGCTATGTGAATCCCACTGCAATCGATATTTTTAAGTTAGGAATTATGGGAGTGAGTTAATGAGAAGTTTGCTCTGTTGTTCATGTTGCTTGATAAGCTCCAGTGCAGTTTCGTATGTTTTTAACTAGATGAAGGAACTTTGGCTTGGATTTACACACCAATGTTCTATATACTATGAATGTCATTAAATATTTTGTCCATCATAATTTACCATCTCCACATTTATAGTGGTATATTATTTGTGTTTTAATAAATAAAGCTTCCTTGAAGATCAGTGGGCAAAGCAGCCATACTAATCAACCACACAGACCAGGGAGTGGCAGCACACACCTTTAATCCCAGGACTCGGGAGACAGAGGCAGATGGATGTTTGCTAATTTAAGGCTCCACCCTGGCCTAGTAAAGAGTGAATCTGTCTAAAACAGAAACAGAGCCCACACAAAGGTGATCCTGGCACTTGGGATCACATGCCTTTAATTTCAGCACTAGGGAAGTGGAGACAGGAGTGACATGGCTGGGCAGAGAGAGGAATGTAAAGGGGAAGAGACAGAAACTCATAAGTGGAGTGTGGAGTTTGGAATTCATGGAGACAGGATCTTGCCCATTCAGTTTGAAGATGTGGTAGAGGTAAAAGGTTTCTCTAGTGACTGGCTGTTTTGTTTTTTTTTTTCTGGTCTTCAGGTTGAACCCCAATATCTGTCTTTGGGTTTTTATTATTCAGGCTACACATTCTCTGATAAGACCTTACCTCTGAGATCTTTAAAAAAGAGATTTGTTTTCATTTTAATTATGTGTATTTGTGTGTGTCTCTGTGTGGGTATGGGTATATGAGTGCAATGTCTGTGGAGACAGAAGAGAGTGAGCTCCTAGGGCTGGAGTTACAGGTGGTCGTGAGTTGCCTAGCATTGATTACGGGGAATTGAACTCAGGTCCTCTGCAAGAGTAGCACACGCTCTTAACCAATGAGGCATCCCCCCAGCCCCTGCCTGAGATCTTACAGACCATTTCTGGCCTGGAGTGAGAACAACCATGTTTGGAGTCAACTGTACTGAGTCAGCACTTGAGGCTCTGGTTCCACATTTTGGTTGCCAGCCACTAACTGATCAGGAGTGTTTTCCTCCCCCTTTGGTTCTGAGTGTCTGAGTGTCCATTACGGCTTCTCCTTTCCTTCACGACTTCCCCAGATAGGGTGGTGAGGCTTTATTTCCAAACACACAGGGCTTCTCTCATTTTCTTTCTGTCATCAGTTTCTCACTTAATTGAATTGTGGTCGCCGTCCACCATTTGAAATTCCCTGAAGTCAGCAATGCCTAAGAAAAATGTGTCTCGTCTAAGTGGGTACAGCATTCTGTAAGTGCTCATTAGCTCTTGACTGTTAATTTTGTTGCTCAAATCTGGCACATCCCCACTGACTTTTGGCTTGTTTGATCAGCGTATTAACGAAAATGTGGTTTAAACCCTTCGTTGTGATAATGCCTTTTGTGCAGGGTGTCTGGTTTCTTGCCCATCTCTGTTTTGTCTGGTTTCAGGCACTCAAATGTTTAAAGACGTTATATCCTTGTGAAGAACAGAGCCTTCTCTCAAAGCTGGCTAACTTGGAGTTCGGGTGCAGCGTCAGCTTTTTTCTTCTTAGAAACTATCTGCTGTGTGGCGTTAGATGCTGGCGGTCTCTGTGTCCTCAAGGCTTTGCTGTGCCCCTTTATATGTTGTCTCTTTATAAAGTCAGAAGGTTTTAGGCTGAATTTAAAAAGTTCCTGTGCCACATGTTTGTCTTGTCACTGCAGTCGGCTGCTCATTTATGTGACAGTGTACATGCTCGTGTGTCGTTCATCCTCCATTCCCTCCTGATTTCTCCCTTCTGGCTCTGCTTGCCCGCTATCGAGTATTTGAAAGTTATGCACTCTTCCTTGTAAAAGAGTATTTGTGCTGGACTTATTAGGTGTGTTTCTGTGTTTGTTTAATCAACGGGGTCACACTACCAACCGTCACCCTAGTAATTCCTAGAACTCAGAATTGTTGCCTTATCAATCTGACCAGCTCATATGGTCTTGTGGTTTTGTTTTGTTTTTCTCTTGAAACAGGGTTTTTCTGTGTAGCCTGGGCTGTCCTAGAACTTGCTTTGTAGACCAGGCTGGCCTCAAACTCACAGAGGTCTTCCTGTCTCTGCTTCCCAAGTCCTGGGATTAAAGGTGTACACTACCACTTCCTGGCTCAAATGTCCTTGCTTTAATTTTTATTTTTCAATTTTAAACTTTATCCAGGCATAAAAACCTTATTTTGGAAAACCAGTTCACCATGCCAAAATAGCCAAAACTCAAACTCCTCTTTGATTCCTTCTTTCAAAGGCCTCTATTTGGCTCATGTGGAAGAAATCACAGGGATGGTAGTCAATATTCTGCGGCCTTGTGTGTTGGAAGTGATTGGCCTTCTGACTTACAGGAGTGACAGTTAAAGAGATTGCTTTGAGTCTTAGAAGAGACTTCGGACTTTCAAAGAGTCCTGAGATTTTTCAAGTCTATGGGGACTTAGGAAGTTTAACTAAATGTATTTTGCCTTATAATATAACCACACGCCTATGGGAGTGAAAGGCAATGCTTTGGATGCGATGTCCCCCATGTTCTTGGGTATTTGAATGCTTGGTTCTCAGTTTTGAGGAGATTTAGGATGTATGTTCTTGCTGGAGGAAGCAAGTCACTTGGGGTGGAGTTTGAGAACTTAAAGACTTGCACCTTCTATCTTGATCTTCGATTTCTGTTCGTGGTTTGAAATATGAGCCTTCAGGTCTCAATGTCCAGCTCTATCTTAATTTTCTAGGTGACTCTGAATTCAATCATGATTGACAGTGGAGATTAATCACCTCGATATTGAAATCATTGGTACTCAAACACCCATCAGTAGTAGAAAGGAGAAGTTGTAGTGTATGGATATGGAGCATAACTAGTAATGATCACGGCAGCACTCAACAAGAACGGGTCTCACCAAGGTAATACAGAGAAGGGAAAAACAACACAAAAGGAAACACATGTCATGGTGGTATCTATACAAAGTTTAAATGGAGACACAGCTGCTCTGCTGTGCTAGACCTTAGAATAAGGGTTATTAGGGAAAGAGTGCCTGCTTGATTTTAACACTGGTTACAGGGACCCTGGCCTGGTTTTATTTCTGTTGCTATAACAAACACTGTGACCAGGAGCAACTTGGGGAGCAAAAGGTTTATTTTATCTTATGGCTTACTCCATTATCGCGTGCACTGAGGCCAGGAACTTAAAGCAGGAAACCTGAGGTAGGATATAAAGCAGAGGCCTGGGGGAATGTAACTTACTGGCTTGCTCAGCTTGCTTTCTTATCCTCCTCTGGACTGCCTGCCCTGGGGTGGCGCCGCCCACAATGGGCTGGACCCTCCCACATCAATCGTTAATCAAGAAAATTCCCCAAAGGCTTGCTACAGGTCAATCAGATGAAGGCATTTTCTCAGTTTCTCATTTTCTTATTTTTCCTCTTCCCCAAGGACTCTAGTTTGTGTCAAGTTGCTGAAAATGTAGCCAGAATAGAGGTCTTTCGCCTTGGGTGTTTTTCCCAGGTTGACTACTTACTCCATTGTCTCTCTCCCTTCTTTTCTGTAAAACCTACCTGGAAGAAATGAGTAGTTTATTAAGTAATAAATAAGTAATTTGTTAAAATAAGAAATAGTTCAAGCAACAGTATATCAGAAAACTTACTTGAAATAAATGAATTATCGAGGAAAAATTTCATAACTGAAATCTCAGCAGTGTTCTATGGAATCAAATTAGTAATTTAAATTCTGCCCAAGAGAAAATATCAGACCCAGAGGGTTTTAGTAACAAATTCTAAAATTTCAAAGAACAGATCATTCTACTCTTAGCAAAAATATCTCAGTGACTATAAACATAGAAAATAGTGTCTGGAGCGTTGGATGTAGAAAGATTTGAATCCTAATTAGTCATGAGACAGAAAAGCTCATTAGTGAACCTTATTCTCAAACTTAGATGCAAAAATCCTACACAAAACAACAGCAGCATTTACCTTCCAGTGTTTCACAAAGACCAGATACAGCAGAGGTTCTCAGCCTTTCTAACACTGTGACCTTGTAATACAGTTCCTCGTGTTGTGCTGACCCCTCAACCCTAAAGTTATTTTTGTTGTTACTTCCTAACTGTTGCTACTGTTGTGAGTTGTAATGTAAATATTCAATATGCAGGATATTTGATATGTGACCCATGTGGGGGTCACGACCCATAGGTTAAAAACTGCTGTTATGGAGGGATCTGGGTTTAACTAAGAAATACAATGTGGTGCCGTATTAGAAAATGCTTAACTATAACTTACAAAGTAAATTATAACAAATAGTAGCAAATCAAGCAATAATGTCATATACTCATTTGATATAATAAGAAACAATGAAAATGACTTAAAAAATCCTTGTAAAAATTAGGAGAAAAAAAAGAAGCTTCCTCAAAAGTGGTCCCTGCTCCTCACCTGGGCAGCACAGTAGAGCTGATCCTGCTGGCTGAGGTGTGGGTGAGATAGCCCTGAGGGTGGGAGAGTGGGTAGCTGGCCACACCCCCCTCGTCTGCCATGTGATGGTGGGGGTGAGGGATAGATGCCCTACCCCTCTGCCGCTATCGCCTGTGGTGGGCAAGAG
>LOEQ01004096.1:137776-148811 GCA_001685075.1 Bramus lutescens
GCTGAGAAGAAGGTATATTCTTTTATGTTTGGATGGAATGTTCTATAGATGTCTGTTAAGTCAATTTGAATCATAACATTTGTTAGTTCCCTTATTTCTCCATTAAGTTTCTGTCTGGCAGACCTGTCCAGTGGTGAGAGTGGGGTGTTGAAGTCTCCCACTACGAGTTTGTGGGGCTTATTGTGTGATTTAAGCTTTAGTAATGTTTCTTTTACATACGAGGCTACCCTTGTATTTGGGGCATGGATATTCAGAATTGAGATTTCCTCTTGATGGATTTTTCCTGTGACAAATATGAAATGTACTTCTTTGTCTCTTTTGATTGATTTTTAGTTTGAAGTCTATTTTGTTAGATATTAGGATAGCTACACAAGCTTGTTTCTTAGGTCCATTTGATTGGAAAATCTTTTCCCAACCTGAGGTGATGTCTTTCTTTGAGGTTGATGTATGTTTCTTGTATGTAGCAGAAGAATGGATTCTGTTTTCATCTTATCAGTTAACCCGAGTCTTTTTATAGGTGAGTTGAGTCTATTTATAATAAGGGATATTAATGACCAGTGAGTTCCTGTTATTTTAGTTTTTGTTGTTCTGTTCTTTGGGATTTGTTGCTGTGAGATTATCTATTGTCAGTGTTTTTGTGGATGTAGCTGACTTCCTCGGGTTGGAGTTTTCCTTCTAGTACTCTGTGTAGGGCTGGATTTGTGGCTAGGTATTGTTTAAATCTAGTTTTGTTGTAGACTATCTTGTTTTGTCTATCTATGGTGATTGAAAATTTTGCTAGGTATAGTAGTCTGGGTTACCATTTGTTGTCTCTTAATGTCTTCATAATACTTGACCAGGACCTTCTGGCTTTCATTGTCTCCATTGAGAAGTCTAGTGTAATTTTTATAGGTTTGCCTTTATATGTTACTTGGCCTTTTTCCTTTGCATCTCTTAATATTATTTCTTTATTCTGTATGTTTAGTGTTTTGATTACAATGTGGCAAGGGGACTTTTTTTTGGGTCCAGTCTATTTGCTGTTTTGTAAGCCTCTTGTATTTTCATAGGCGTGTCTTTCTTTAGGTTGGAAAAGTTTTCTTCTATGATGTTGTTGAATATATTTTCTGTGCCTTTGAGTTGGACTTCTTCTCCTTCTTCTATCCCTATTATTCTTAGTTTGGTCTTTTCAAGGTGTCACATATTTCCTGGATATTTTGTGTTCAGCTTTTGTTAGATTTAACATTTTCTTTGACCAATAAATCTATTTCCTCTATTATATCTTCAACACCCAAGATTCTATTCTCTCTTCCATCTCTTGTATTCAGCTGTTTATGTTTGTTTACCCATATTTTCCATTTCCAGAATTCCCATGGTTTGTGCTTTCTTTATTGTCTCTATTTTGGTTTTCATGTCTTGAATCTTTTTTTTTTTACCCGTTTGATTGCTTTTTATTTTTGATTTCTTCCAGTTTCTTTTTCTTTTCCTCTTCTTCTTTGAAAGAATTTTTCATTTCTTCTTTAAGGGCCTCAAACATTTTCCTAAAGTTATTTTTAACTTCTGTTTCATCTGTGTTGGGGTCTTGCTGTTGTAGGACCACTATTATTTGGTGATGGCATGTTGCTCTTTGTGTTGTTGAGTGTGTTTTTACCATGTTGTCCCCCAGTTGAGGTGTAATTCCAGTGCTCATTTCTCCCAATACCAGTGGGTCCAAGGCTCAGATGGTTGTTCCTTGAGGTGAAGTCAGGGTCATTTCTGGTTGCTCTGTGCTTCCGGAGGTCACTTGGGCTTTCCTGCCTGCTCCTGGAGATAGCTCGAGGTTGCTTGGGCCTCGCTTGCATGCTCCTAGAGGTTGCTTGGTCCTTCTTGCCTCATGAAATAAACATTGAGTCCATGCATGTCATCCCTGGGTTCTGAAGTATGGGCCCTAAGATATGGATATCCTGTAGTGATGAGTATCTTCTATGTGTTAATGATTGACAGCTGGCTGGCAGCACCTAGGTATCTTCAGTTGTCAGCTATCACTGGAAAGACCAGGTGTTAGCACCATTTCCCACCTTTTGGGAGCAGAGGAATGTTGGAGGCTCTCACTGGTTAGTGACCAGTGGTCGATGATGTACTCAGCTATATAGGTATAATAGTCTCCATAAAAAGCAAGCAAACAACAAAATGAGCGAAGGAAGCTCCTGGATTGCTGAATTCATGGAGGTTCAAGGAAGAGGACATGGTAACAGTAAGTAATATTTCAGCAGAGATGTGACATGTGGGACCCTACCTGAGTACAGGGAGGTTGGGAAGGAGTGGAGGCTAAATCTGAGAAAGGAGAGAGCTCAGGAAAGTATATGGTTGCAATTTGGGGCTGTGTGTGTGTATGTGTGAGTGTGTATGTGTGTGTGCGCACACGCGCGTGCACGTGCATGAGGGGGGTACCAATGTACCAATGGAGGAGTGGGCTGGTATACCATTTTGAGCCCATATGTGAGTCTAGGCTTTCTGTAGATCTTTCCCTGCGAAAGATCCCATCATTGAGACAAAGAGGTCAGGGGCTTTTCTAGGATCTGCCTCAAAGGCAGGTCTTTTCTAGCCAGAGGCAAAAATACAGTCGGACAATGTGACCTTTCACCCTCCAGGCAATGGAGGGGTTCTTACACCCCAGGCCTTCCGTATTCCACTGTGCTTGGAAAGACATATCCTTAAAGAGGAAGCCACGTTAATATTGGAGGGATAATCTAGTCTTATTGATGTCCTTATAGGAAGTGCAGATTAGGCCCAGGCACGGAGAGAGAACGAAGACGGCAGGAAGAAGTCACAGAGGCGATCAAGGAATGGGGGTCTAATCCCGGGCACATTTGGTCCCTGACTTTTAGCCTCTAGGCTGAAGGCGTCCCTTGTGTCTGCCGTGGATGCCTGCACTACAGCAAGGAGGGTGCGGGAAGCTGGCAAAACAAAGCGTGCTGGTTTTACCCCCACATACTCCTAAACGTTCTAGTTCTTTGGGAGACAGTGATAGAGGAGCACCAGGAGGCAGGTGGGAGGCCCCCCCTCCCGGTCTTGGTTATGTTATCATGAGGGGGGAGAGGGAAAGAGAACACAGGAAGGCAGGCAGAGGGGCCTTGGCACCCATTCAGCCTAGGCTGAATTAGGGAAAGGTAAGTGACAGGATTTCTAAACAGGACAGATTTGCACCGATCTCAGTGGGGACAGAACTTCCCAGCTGGCGGGATGACAGATCACAGGGCTTGTCTCTGTTGGAGAAACTGGAGCCCCACTGAGTCACAGCTGAGTCACAGGGGAGGCCTCCACTGGGGGGATGCAGGGAGGGGAGCAGGAACAGCACGGGGCAGAGGTGGCACTGTTGAACACCAGGCTGGCATGACAGTAAGTCTCCTCTTTGGCTTCAAGAAGGCAAGTAAAAACAAACACACACCTCTTGACGATGTGAAAGGAGTCTGAGTTCAAAGTTTCCAGTTATTAAATGCTGAGAAAATTAGAGAGACGGCATCAATATTGATTCGAGGAAGAATTTATAGAGGGTCCTAGTCAAACAATTGCTGAAGTGAATTTCCTCAGAGGTAAAAATCCTGGTTAATATCCCATGAGGCCTTTTGGAATTCCCTTTTCCATGTGGTGAAAATGCTCCCACAGCTGCTGGGGGCGGGGGACCATTTGCTTTGCCAGCCACTCTATACTAGTGGCAGACAACAGTTTAATCATTCAGAGTGAAAGTCTGATGAAAGAAGGAGCCTGAGAGGTGGGCCATTTAGGAAGAGTGGCCTGTGAACCACAACGACTGACTGAAAGAACACCCCCAAGCAGCATCTGCCTGTATCAACATTTAGGAATGGGGATGGGCAGGATGGAGCCTGGTACCGTAGCCTCTCATCCTGCCGTGCAGCTGAGAATTTGACAAAGGAACAGACAAGGAGGGAGAGAAGAGATGTCCTCCCTGGCTCACTGGGGGCAGCTTTATGAATACAGAGTGTCTATGATCCAATGCCTTCCTAACTATCTGCTCCCTTCTCTCAGGATGAACGCGAGGCCCCAGAATGGACTGAGGAGTATCAGCACTCCACACCCTTTCTTGCCCCATGCATTTGCGTGACTGCTGGAACAGAAAGGGCAATGGGCTCAGGAATTTGAGTACTTGGTCCCCAGGGGTGGGCTGTTCGGGGAGGTCTAGGAGATGCTGCTTTGCTGGAGGAAGTATGCCACTGGGGGCGGGTTTTGAGAGCTTAAAGCGTCACCGTACTTCCGGGTTGCTTTGCTTTGCCTCAATTTGAAGACGTGGGTTAACTTCCTGCTCCGGGCCTGCCATTTGACTGCCATGATGGCTTTTCTTCTAGCACCAGAAGTTGAAACAAACCCTTTCTTCCACGGTTGTTTTGGTTATGGAGTTGTTACCACAGCAACAGGGAAGTAATAAATACACCTTCACTCACCCTTTTTCATATATAGCTCAGATGACACGGGTAGTCTACACCAGGACAGAGAGTAGAGTTGGCACATGCTGTCCTTCTTCCTGGAAGCACCGTCCCTGCTCTGTGTACCCCAAGACACCTTCTCCAAACAGCCTGAGGTGCTGCTTTCCAGTTGTGTCCCCAGGGTGCCCTTCTCCACCTCCGTCTTCATTCTTTTTCCACACACTACTGCATTTGTCTGTTTCTTGGGCACTGAATTCTACAGGTCTAGAGTCTTCCTTAAGATCAGGGACAGATCTAACCCGTGCAAATCCCCAGAAGCAAAGTTGTACCTAACATGGAGCAATCAAATACTCATTTGGTTTAGTTGTATTTGAGTCATTGCCCCTGTAACAAGCATAGGAAAAAAAAAACAACGCCTCAAACCCTGACACACATCATTCTGGTGAGTGCCGTACAGACAGGGCAGGAATTCACAAGGTCTGGTAGGGTGATATGAACTTCCGTACAGGTGATGGCCGGTCTCTATGATAGTATCCAGCTGTCAAAGCAGTCTTAGTAATTCTTTGAGCATCGCCTTAACCTTCCAGAGTTAAGGCTTCATGTATTCCTTACAGCTGTACTTTTAAAAGCATGTTTGCTTCAAATGCAACCAACTTTATAATAGTAAACAACCACCCCAAAACATAAGATTGGATGGTATAATCTCTTTTATAGCGCTGGCCATGCAGGTGCCTTTCCCCACGGCACACATGACAAAGCTGTTTCTGTACTTACTAATGGACTACGAACCTGAAACTTCCCCCAAATAATTTGCACATGAATTTTAATGGGGACTGGAAACTAAAACTCTGCCCTTAAGCAATATTCCCAAGCTCATGCAGTATTAATGCTCCCATCAAAAATGTATATCTACTTAGAAAACCTCTTGGAGACTGAGGTTCCTGCTGAGCAAGGTGACATCTGCCACTGCAGGGATCAAATTCTTTTCATAGTGCACACGCATGTGGGGAGCATGATTTACATACTGGGGCCACCCCACCCTCGGAGAACTAAAGCTAAATACGAGCTACAGCAGTCTATTATATACAGCAGAGAGCGTCATAAATTATGGAGCCGCTCCAGCTCTGTGGGTGCAATCTGTCTTGACATAACAAGGAGATGCAATCAAATGGCAGTGCACCCTGTTAGCTCTAGAAAGGCCACTTTGATCTCAAGTTATTCTCTCACACACATGGAGGAGTTTATGGCCCCCAGTCATTTGGTTTTGTTCTGTTTTCTTGTTACCTCCACTACGGTTACTATGCAGGAGAAAATGAACAGACCTACAGCTTTGCAGATTCACCATGGCAGAAGCTCATCCTCAGGACGAGGTGACGAGGCAGAGCCCAAAAAGACTCAGGGCAGAAGTTCATGAACTACATCTTCACAGAGGAAGGCACAAATAGGACAGTGACCACGTGGCCAGGCTTCCCTTGGTGATACTTTGTTGTCCTGATGCCAGGCTTTCAGTGATAATGCTTTATTACAAATGATTACATGAAAACATGCTGGGGTATTGTGGAATATTATTTTAAGACGTGTTACTCTTGTTCATGCGGTGGAGCATTGTTTAATGATGCAAAGATGTGTTGCCTTCATTTATGTTGCATTTGTTTAACTTTGTGAAGCTGTGTTGCTTTGCCTGTCTAAAACACCTGATTTCTTTAATAAAGAGCTGAACAGCCAATAGCAAGGCAGGAGAAAGGATAGGTGGGGCTGGCAGGCAGAGAGATTAAATAGAAGGAGAAATTTGAAGCGAAGAGAAGATAGGGAGCAAGAAGAGAAGGAGAGGAGGACTCTAGGGGCCAGCCACCCAGCTACATAGCAAGCCACAGAGTAAGAATAAAGAAAGGTATACAGAAATAGAGAAAGACAAAAGCCCAGAGGCAAAAGATAGACAGGATAATTTAAGAAAAACTGGCTAAAAACAAGCCACATTAAGGCTGGGCATTCTTAAATAAGAACAAGTCCCTGTGTATGCATTTATTTGGGGATTTGGTGGTGGGCACCCTAACCAACAACATTGGGGTGAGATAGGTGGATTGCCACCCTGTGTTTTCTAGGCTTGGCTAACCAAGTGTTGAGTGAAGAGCTCAGATTTAAACACAGACATGAAATTAAGTGCCTTGCAGTGTCCTGGAGAGTAGGCGTCAGGCTTCCACTTTCTAAAAGGAAAAATGCGCGTTAGTCTGAGAGTCAGTAGTCATTTTAGGAACACAGCATGTGAAGAAGAAATACCCAGAAGCTCAGGGAAAGAAGCTCATGGAATGAGAGGCCTGACTGTTGGGCAGAGTGGCTCCTGATCTGTATCAATTTTTCATGGACTTCTCTAGATTCTGTGCTGCAGGTAAAGCTGTGTCTGTCATTTCCTGATCTCCAGTTGTAGAGAAGCGAGTTTAAAGTCAAGCTCAAATGAATGGTTTTGTTGAGAACATTAAAAGATTGGCATAGTGGCATACACCTTTAATCCAGTATTTGGGAGGCAGAGACAGGTGGATTTCTAAGTTGGAGGCCAGCCTGGTCTACAGAGTGAGCTTCAAGAGAGCCAGGGTGACACAGAGAAACCTTATCTCAAAAAACCAAAACAAAAAAAGAGCTTTAAATAGGAGATGAGTTGATAGAGTGCTTCTTATCGAATTTTTAGAGTCAATCTAAAGCCCTGAGAAGTTTATTCCACAGAAAAGAAAACATTGGAATACTGGGAAATGCAACAGTCAACTTAAAAGTTGATAATGAGAATAAAATGTCTTTGAGGTGAATGTAAACCCCAAGTTTAGTGGGGGAAAGAAACAGAAACTCAACCTTCCTATTCAGCTGTGAAACTGTGGGGACACACTAGCAGGAGCTCCCAGGCTGCCCCAGATTCATCTCTGCTGCTGTGACAAATGCCCTTTCCAAAAATAGCTTTAGGGCCAAAAAGCATTTCTTTGCCTTAAAATCCCAGGTCACAGTCCATTATTTGAGGGAAGTCAAGGCAGGAACTTAAGGACAGGTTTGCTTCTAGTCACACATTGTTACTTCTAACCAAGTAACTCACTTCATAGCGAAAGAAGCATGGTTACAGCTACAGAGGATGCGCCTTGCCCGTTGGTGGGCAGACTTCTGCTCAACTAGCTGTCTTGTCTTGTCTTTTCTTTTCTCTTTTGAGACAGAGTTTCTCTGTGTAACAGTCCTGGCTATCCTGGAACTAGCTCTTGTAGACCAGGCTGGCCTTGAACTCACAAAGATCTGCCTGTCTCTGCCTTCTGAGTGCTGGGATTAAAGTGGGATTAAAGGCATGGACCACCACTGCCTGGCCCCCCAATACAGTTCAGGACCACCTGCCTAAGGAATAGTAACACCACCCACAGTGGGCTGGGCCCGCCTTCATCAACTAACAAACAAGACAACTCCCCACAGACTTGTCCATGGCCGGTCTGATCTTGGCAATTCCTGAAATGAGGCACCCTTCCCAAATAACTCTAGGTCATGTCATATTGACAGTTAAAACTAAACAGAACACAGGGAATTATAACTCAGTCAAGAGAAATGAGTTCTGATTTAGTGGATTATAAAAAAGAAAAAGAGCATGCGAAGCTGGGAGAGAAAACAGTGGAAGATGGGGGAAGAATTGGAGAGGACAGGATGGGGAGTGGATTTGACCAAACACAATGTATACTCATGTGAAATTCTCAAATAATAAGGAAGAAAGAACAAACAAACGAAAACAGAACAAAGCCTCACAAACAGGTGCAGTAAGGACCCAGATGCCGGAGGCAGCAGAAAGAATTTTGTGATGTTCATGCTCATAACATCCAGAGGGATAACTGAATACAACATGTGCAGGAATGGTCAAACTAGGAAAAAAAACCCACTGGAAAATCTAGAACTGAAAGTACCACGTCTGTCATCCTGAGACAGTCTGCAAAGAAGGAAGAATCAGCGAGCTGAAAGAGGGGACGAACCCTCCAGACCAAAGCGCAGCCTTCAAGGAAGCGAGACTGAGGGACATGCTTAACAGGGCCACGTGGCCAGGCCTGAGTGGTGGTGCCCAAAGGCGGATAAAAGGGAGAAGATGAAACATACGTCATGAAATATGCATGTATTTGACAAAAGTTTGCAAATTCAATGAAGCTCATCCACTCACCAATTTGAGAATCACCACAAGCTCCAAATGGTCTAAATACATTTGTGCTGCTCTCCTGCTCCGCAAACCCCAAACTGCTAAAACACAGAGACATTGTTAATCCTTTAAAAGAAGGAAGACGATTCAGCACACACTGCGAATGGTGGTAAGGGAAACCTCTCACTCTCCGTCAACAACGGAAGCAAATGAAGTCTACTTAACACATGTAGGGAAAGGGCCGTCCAGACATCTGTACGCAGAGATGTCCAAAGGCAGAAGCACAGTGAAATGACTTCCTGCACACTAAGGTGACAAAACCCTTCATCAGCAGACCAGTGTCTGGGAGGACAAAAGGGTCTCAGACAAAGAGCCAAGTGTGCCAGCCACACCCAGGAAGGAAGGACCAGGCAGGTTTGCTGATGATTGTACCCGACTGCATGCTTTCTTTTAAAGACTCTTTTCACAGTTAAATTACTATTTGAAGAAAAAGTAATAAAATGTGTTTGGGAATTACAACACTTCATAGTAAAAATACACACTAACAGGAGAAAGGAGAAAGGATTTGCAAGTAAAATTTTGTTGCGGAAAGGGACATTTTTATCCCTCCACATACCTTAGACTCCACTGCTCCCTGCCAATTGGCAACTCTGTGTGAACGCGCGCGCGCGCGCACACGCACGCACGCACACACACACACACAAAGGGGGGTGCAGAGACACACAGAGACAGAGTCAGAGACAGAAATAGTAGAGGTGAGGGCTCCATCTATGCAGCTGTAAGGAAGACCTCCTCCCTCCTGCTGGTAAGGCTTTCCATCTGGGCTGCTTTGGGGAGGTATGCCCACACCCCTGTAGGTAATATCTCACCAAAGCCCTGTAAGAAAGCTCAATAAACTCAATGTTTATTGTTCCAGAGTGAACCTGGGTGAAATTGTGCCTTGGTTTGTCATTGGGACCTTAGGAGGGCAGCAACACTGTCATCTAGCTAGAAGGCATTCTCTCTACATAATTCCATATATGTCAGTTCCATCTATAGGGATGAACTGCCAACAAGTCTAGCTGGGATGATCTTTTGTAAGGAGCCACAGCTAAAATATCACAAAGATGGCAGTTGCTCTGCTCAGAGGACAGTCACTCATGACAGATAGATTACATTATTAAATTATATAGAAACAATTTATTAGGTGTATGACAGGTAACATTGAAATATATATGTATATATGATGCATATTACCAGACACGTGACAGATTCTCTAGAGAAAGAACTAAAGCATAAAAGAAAGATATGACAAGGAGAGAATAACTCTTTTTCTTTTAAATATTTATTTATTATCTATACAATATTCTGTCTGCATGTATGCCTGAAAGCCAGAAGAGGGCACCAGACCTCATTACAGATGGTTGTGAGCTACCACGTGGTTGATGGGAATTGAACTCAGGACCTTTGGAAGAGCAGGAAATGCTCTTAACCTTGGAGCCGTCTCTCCAGCCCCAAGAGAATAACTCTTTAAGAAAGGTGGGGAAGTAGAAGCTAGCGAGTAGACTCACAGTAGGAAATGCTCAGCAAGGTGTTAGAATTATTTGTTGTTTTGTATCAAACTGCCCAGAATTCAGCAAATTAAACCACCAATAAATATTCATTACCTCTCAAAGGGATGAATTAGGCTAAGAAAAAAATTCAGATGTGAACACAAGTCAAGTCTCTCTCTCTCTCTCTCTCTCTCTCTCTCTCTCTCTCTCTTTAAAAGAGGTGGAATCATAATGACACAGGATCATAACCTCACAGGGTAGCCTAAAATGCTCCAGGCTAGCCCTGAGCTCAATGGGGCCATCCTGTCTCAGCCTCCCAAGTTGGTTGGATTACAGAAGTGTATCACCAAGCATTAACTTGTGCTATTAAAATAACTTGTGCTATTAAAAAAATCTTTCAAATGAAATAGTCTTTTAAGTAGAAAGGTATAGGAAAGTTTTTCCCTGAGTATAATACACATTGTCTTTTAGAAAGAAAAAATTCACAGTGTTTCATAACAAGGAATTTTTAATAAAGACCACCATGTTAAATTGAATTTGTTGGTGAAAAAATAAATACTTCAAACGTTATGTAATTGAAATTAGTTTCATGTTTTTCCTCCTTTGTAAAATGTTTCCAGAATTAGAGTATAAATTCTATGGTTGGATGGTTCATATAAATGAAAATCCTTATAAGTGTTCTGACACCTGAGGGGTTGCTCACATTTGGGGGGGGGTAGGTGACAGGGAACTATTTGGTTGAGGAATGTGATATGTAAGATGCCTCAGTTCATTTTTGTAAATTGCAGAATGCCACAGACTGAGTAATTAATATATAAAATTGATTTAGCCTGTGGTTCTGAAGGCTGGGAAATCCAGGGGAGGGGCCCCCAGAGTTTGTCTGGCGAGTGCTGTTAGCAGCATCCTTTCACAGAAACAGAAGGGCAAACAATGACATTCCAGTGAGCTTCCTTTCATGAGGACAT
>LOEQ01004096.1:173274-194695 GCA_001685075.1 Bramus lutescens
TTGGCCAGGCAGGAAGTATAGGTGGGTCAACCAGGCAGGAAGTAGAGGTGGGGTAATGAGAACAGGAGAATGCTAGAAAGGAGGAAGCCTATTCCTCCCATTCCTGCCCATACTACCGAGAAGCAAGATGTAATTGACCCGACTGAGAAAGGTACTGAGCCATGTGGCTAGCATAGAAAAGAACAATGGGTTAATATAAGCTATAAGAGCTAATAAGTAGCCTGAGCTAATGGGCCAATCAGTTTTATAACTTATGGAGATCTCTGTGTGTTTTTCTCTGGGACTAAATGGCTGGGGGACTGGGCAGGACAGAAATCCCAACAAGCTGGCCCTCATGTTACAGCTAGTGGGACATTAGCAGGCATGCAAGGCATGGGTCTCATAAGTAGACCTTAAAACCAAAGCCTGAAACTCCAATTGCTCACCCGAAGAATGGGTCTTGTATCCTAGCTCAGGCAGTGGGATGAGACCTGATATCTTCCTTGCACAGAAGATCATTACTAGACAATTGTCTCAATCCAGCTCCAGTGGCCCTAAGCTGCATAGTAGTTAGCAGGAGGTTTTCAGATAAAGTTGATCCTAATGGGTCAGTCAATCACCTGCTAAGGACAAAGTACCAGTGGAGAAACTGCTTGCTCCAGGGGCTTTAGAAATGATATGCGAATTGCCTAAAATGTGGATCAGTCCCTTTGGCCATTCTCACCCCTTGAGAGTTTGTTCTACTTTGCAATAAACTCTGTGTGACTGCGTCTCTGAATTCTTTCTACAGAGATCACAAGACTAGGAGAGCAAGGGATGTTCAGACAGAGATTGCCAGGGATAGATGTTCTGGGGAAATTCACAAGAAGGAAAAGAAGAAAAGCTTCTTGCTGGTTGGATGCCAAGAGTGTGGAGCTTAGGGTCCTCTGTGCAGACTGCAGTAGTCGTCACACCTTTTCACAGGCTGGTCTCAGGGTTTCTCTGTGCTGAGTTAATTGGGTTCATCATGGGGTGAGGGGGTGAGGAGTGAGGGATGGGGGTACTTAACACCTGACACCAGAAGATCATTGCTTCCTCTGCATTTGTCCATTCTTTTTAAAACATTCTAAGTGTTAGTATGTGGACTGGACAAATGAATGAGACTCATTTAGACATTTCAGGTCATGTGAGTAGCATCCATGGTGTACACTTCATGTTTGAAGAGTCAGTTTCGAACTTGCATGTCCATACATGGATTCTGGAAATTTTTGCTTAAAGACAAACTAAGAACTTTGTTACTTAAGGAGTTTATGACCCAGTGTCTAGGCTTTAGCCTGTTTCAAACCCATAAGTGAGCCAAGCCTGGAAAACTACCTTCTGTCCTTTCCTAACACTTAGTATCTGTGCTGTTGGAAGATTTTTCAGAAGCAACCGCAAGACACCCTTATTACAGATGAGTTCTCCTGCTCAGACTGCTAAGGAGTTATCTGGGATCATAGCTATTATCCACCCTACCTAACCAGCCCCTCCCCTTAAACAGAGACTGCTTGTTCATTTCCCGGCTGCTCAGACCCAAAATAATTACACAAAACTATATTAATTGCAGTATTGTTTGGCCAATACCTTAAGCATGTTTATAGCTAGCTCTTACATCTTAAATTAACCCACTTCTATCATTTTATATTTTACCATGAGACTCATGGTTTGTTACTTTTTGCTTCTTGGACAACTACATGGCATCTCTCTGGACTCTGTCTACTTTTTCTCTACATCTCTGTTTGTCAGTAATTTTCTTTTGTCCTGCAGAATGTCTGGGCAGTTTCTTCTATGAAGCATGAATCCTGAAGGACCATCCCGTCTTTTGGAATGTTCAGCAGTCATTTTTCTGTGAGTCCTGCACATCCAGTTCTTACAGCATAGCATCAAGCAGCCCAGGCAAGAGCAGTTTCTTGCCTAAATGGCTAACAAACTCCACAAGGAGCCTCTTTGATGCCCATCTTGCTCTTGAAGTAGATTGGTGCTGCCAGGAGCAGATATGACTCATTGTCATGAAAAGTCCTAAGTTTTAAAACATTTTAAATGCCATATTCTGTTAGTCTTTGAAAGGTTTGTAGAATACCTATCTACCTGAAATATATCTATACATCTATAAAACCTAACTGACATGACTACAAGCTTGACTATTATAGATGACTATCTAGTAACCTGTATTTCTTAATTATACATTATGTTTTTAAATGAGATGGACAAACACAATACCTTAATCAAGAACAGAAATATACATAGGAAAAATTGACCTTAAATTTCTATCAATAAACCAAGATCCATACCAATGCAAAGTATGCATCTCTATAGCATATCNCCTCTTTGATGCCCATCTTGCTCTTGAAGTAGATTGGTGCTGCCAGGAGCAGATATGACTCATTGTCATGAAAAGTCCTAAGTTTTAAAACATTTTAAATGCCATATTCTGTTAGTCTTTGAAAGGTTTGTAGAATACCTATCTACCTGAAATATATCTATACATCTATAAAACCTAACTGACATGACTACAAGCTTGACTATTATAGATGACTATCTAGTAACCTGTATTTCTTAATTATACATTATGTTTTTAAATGAGATGGACAAACACAATACCTTAATCAAGAACAGAAATATACATAGGAAAAATTGACCTTAAATTTCTATCAATAAACCAAGATCCATACCAATGCAAAGTATGCATCTCTATAGCATATCCCCCTTTAAATGTAAACAAACATTTATAAACAATAAATTTGGGAATTTGGGAATAGTTCTCTCCAAACTGCTTCCTGCTTTTGTTGGGTGAAGCAATTTTGGGGTTTGTGGAGACCTTTCAGGGAGTCTTGGTCCATTAAACCATATTAGTTTAGGAGGAATCCACAGGTTCTCATCCTCTGTGGAAGCAAAAGCAAAATCTCTCTTCCAAAGCAACATATTTTTAAACCAAAATTTTTAAGTCAATATGCCTTTAAAGTATATATGGTGGTTTAGCTTAGCAGCCCATACAATGAAATGTCTCTTTGTACTTAGTTCCTTCACAGTCAAAAAGTTCAAAGAAAACACAACAATATACATAATCCAGACCCTCTATGTATTTTTCATATTTACATGGTTTATTTTTGTTACTCCTTTAATCTATAACTGTCTGTACTCTGTCTCTTTGAAGAGTTTGTTTTATTTTTTCTGTACTCTTTTTCTTCCCTCTCTTTAGCCTACATACATTTATCCAACACTGCGACCCATTTCGAGGTCTTTTTTTTAAAAACTGAATCTGTCTTTATTGTGTATCTTTAATTATTTTCTGACCAGGAGCACTTTTAAAAAAATGCTAAGCAGGTGTGGCTAGAATCAAATCCACATGTTGACAAAAGTTTCTGTCCCACCCAATCCCACAGTCTTTCAGTCTTAAAGAAACACACAGTGGTCTATATTAATTATAAACTGGTTGGCCTAGTAGCTCAGGCTTCTTATTAACTCTTATAACTTATATTANCCATAATTCTTGTCTGTGTTAGCCACATGGCTTGGTACCATTTTTGGCGAGGCAGTCACATCTTGCTTCCTCTGTGTCTGAATGATGACTGCAGACTGACATTTCCTCTTCCCAGAATTCTCCTGTTCTACTTTCCCTGCCTCTGCTTCCTGCCTGATCGCCCCACCTATACTTCCTGCCTGGCTGCTGGTCATTCAGCATTTTATTAAACAAGTACAAGAAACAAATCTTTACAGGATAAAACCTTTGTACAACATCATCCACAGTCCTGCCTGTTGGCTTTGCCATGGAGGAGGCATGTTCACTGCCTCTGAGAGCCATGCACACTGTCCAAGCTCCAGGGTTGCAGGGGGTCTGTGTCACCATTAAGTAATTTGTAACATACTGCTCACAGACCCCATTTAAGCACTTGGCATCCTGACAGAGCCAGAGCTGTTCCTTTAACTAGCAAGAACCAGGTCTGTGGGGGCTTCTTTCTTTGTTTCTTTCTTTCTTTTCTCTTTTTTTTTTGCTGCTAATGCTGAATTAGGAAGACCCCTCTTAAAGGAGTAGTGATGCCCCTGCTCACCACCAGTAGACAGAGTCCATCCGGAAAATAATTGGGAAAAAAAAGCCCACTACCAAGAAGCCATGCTTAACTCTTTTCTTTTGTGTCTATAATTCATTTCCAAGCTTTCTCAGGTTTTATGTGCATATAGTCAGCCCCACATTGGTATGCCAATTTGTTGACAGAGGATGTTTATTTGTTCCCATCTTCCCAGACCTGAAATAATTACACAGAATCTATATTAATTGCAATATTGTTTGGCCAATATCTTAAGCATATTTTTAGCTAGCTCTTACATCTTAAATTAACCCACTTCTATTATTTTATATTTTACCATGAGGCTCGTAGTTTCTTACCTCTTTCTTCTTGGGCAGCTATATGGTGTCTCTCTTACTCTGCCTACTTTCTCTCTACATCTCTGTTCTGAGTTCCTGCCTGGCTTTACTCTGTTAAGCCACTGGCTGAAAAGCAGCTTCTTTATTAACCAAAGCCAATAAAACATATTCATAGCATACAAAGGGGAATCACACATCACTCCCCCATCCCTCCACTACCACACTGGTCATCTGCAAGCACTGTTTCAATCTCAGGACCCCAGGGCATGCCCAGGAACTGGAGTCTGCAAGGGAGCTGCAACACCCATCTGTGCTGAGAGCTTTATAATAATGAGCCATGTCAGGGTGAATATGCTTCTGTGAAAAAACAGAAATTACCTGGAGGCCAAGGGGGCAGGCCTCTTATAGGGAGATGTTACTGAGCATCAGCTTCCTGGCCTTAGGCAGATACCTGATCTTTCCTACCATCACTGACTGTTACAACAAAACACATCAGCATCTCATCACTGGAGGGGAGTTGGAGCCAGAAGCATGGCTGGCCTGCATGGCCCCGCACAGCCAGAGCCCACTCAGCTAATCAGCGAGGCTGGAGAGGACAGAAGAACAGCAGAAAGTGTCTCTCCACACCTTCATACAAAACTACCCAAAGCTGCTACAGAAGATAAATGGGATTCCTATCAGCCTTAGGGCTCCGTATCTGAGGTGTTGCTACACACCATAGCCCACGACCTCATTGACTCAGATATTTGTGAGGAAGCCACTCAGTCTCCAAATGCTTGGCACAGTAACACAGGGCTCAAGGGCTCTTCCTCTGCCGATGCCCAGGGTCTGCGTGCAGCGTGTTCAGATTTCTGTTTTCATGCTTCTTATTACAATGGTTATTAGTTCCTGACTCCTGGTGCAAGCTGGGAGGAGCGCCCCCTAATGACAGATTGTACAACATTTTCCCTCTTTCAGCTTGAATGGGTCTCACTAGAAGAACTGAGGAGTTTGCTATTTTGCTTGATGTACCAAAATATGCCCATTAAAATCCAGCAGATTGATAGGCAAAAACACCCACACTGACCCAGGCAGTGAAGATAAAGATCACAGTGTCTGTCCACCAGAGCACAGCCTGAAGCATTGAACGCCTGCCTCTCTTGCCTCTCCAGACCCAGCTATGCGGCAGCCGTGCAGCCTTTATATATATTTTATTTTCAGTGGCACATCAGCTCAAGAGTTTTAAACTGAACACAGTGTGTTTTCAAAAACATCTGAAAACGTCACTGCCAATTCCATTCGAGACTAAGTATATGCGTTTTTAAAATTTGAAAAGTTGTAAGGTTGGAGACATGGCTCAGTGGTTGGGAACACTTAACTGCTCTTGCAGAGGACCTGGGCTAGATTCCCAACACCCACGTCAGGCAGCTTACAACCACTTGCAAGTCTAGTTCCAGGAGATCCTACACCCTCTTCTAGCCTCTATAGGCACCTTCACATATGTGCACATACATACATGCAGACACACATACACATAAAATAAATCTGGCATACAGATAAATATAGCTTGCTCTACCCCATTCAAAGAAACTTCTCTTTTTACAAGAAGAAAACTTGCAGAAAGTCACACCCAACCCCAGTGAATATGGCCACAGTGTAACTTCTGCACCTACAGCTCAGAGAACATCAAAGAGGAGAGGGTAGGAGGGGTGGAAGAGCCAGAGGGCCTGAAAATCTCCTATGAGAGTGAATCTTTTAGGAATCCAAGGAAACTTGACCCACATGGCTGTCTAAACAAGACCTGAACAAGTACACTACAAGTACAGACATACTAACGTAGAAGAGGAAATCTCACAGGGCCCACCACCAAAGAACTCCACGCAGCTAATGAATGCTGAGAAAGATTAGCTTTCCTTAGGATTAGCTCTCTAAGTGGTTACCCAATCCCAAGTGGTCAGTCCCCAAAGGGAGTGGCACTATTAGGAGGTGTGGCTTTGTTGGAGTAGGTGTGGCCTTGTTGGAAGAATTGTGTCACTGTAGAGGCAGGCTTTGAGATCTCTTTTGTTCATGCTTCCTTCCTTGTGACCCTCAGTCCATTTCCTGTAGCCTTCGGATCAAGATGTAGCCAATACCATGTCTGCTTGCACACCGCTATGCTCCCTGCCATGGTGATAATCGACTGCACCTCAGAAACTGCAAGCTGCCACCTCAATTAAATGTTTTCCTTTATAAGAGTTGCTGTAGTCATAGTGTCTCTTTACAACAGCTGAAACCCTAAGACAATAAGCATAAATATTTAGAAGGCAGTTTGACAATATGAATATTTAGCAAGATAATAGTCACGGCTCCTCCCTAGTACCTATAACCTCCCTACTATGTTCGACTTTTGACCAGATTTACAGTCTCAGGCGTTGCATTCCCTCTTGTGATACAGGACTCCAATTCAACCCCAAAGTGTTTGGTTTCTTCTATAACCTTCACGTCATTGCACCGTTGGGAGCGACTTGCCTGGTTGGAATTTTAGCAAGCAGTTTGCCAGATAATGTCATTGGTGACTTTCCTCCCTCAGTGGTCTAAATAGCAGCTTCCTGCACCATGGAAGCCAGCCAACAGGGAGGAAGTTTTCAAGTCAGTTTCAGTCTGTGTCCTGCACACCAGGTGCTGTGTCTCCAGTTACCATCTACTGTGGAGGGCAGCTGAGAGCAACCACAGGAGCCCATGTCTCATCAGCTTCTTCTGCAACTCATTTAGCAACCTCCCTGCAGATAAAGCTCATTTTCCATTTCTTTGGTAAGGGGTCTTGGCAGTCCGACTGGCTTCTTTCATTTTGCTTTCGTCTGCTGACCATGTGCCGAGGAGAAAACACCCTCAACGTCAGGGTTGTGAGCTGGCACACACGCACCAAGGTATCAAGCCTGAGAATCTGGTTTGATGGGTTGGGAAGTGGGATGCCAAGCTTCTATGAGAGATGCCAGCCTTCCACTCCAGGCTTTCATTATATTTCTCATTTATGGACATTTTGTTGGCCACCACCAATAAGAAAATCACACTTGACTTTGACTCTCCTCACTTTTATTGCACGATTGCTCTGTTTGTTCGTGGGCAGAAAAATATTTAGACAGTTTTGTGAAAGAAAATAATTCCTAAAGGGATGAAATGCATTTCAAAGATCGTCATGGCAAGCACTATAATTACCCACTTAAGCCAGAATTTCCTTTGCTACTTATAATTAATGTTGCTCTTTTAAAGAACAGCTTTGACACTTAAAGGCATAAATGTTTCTTCAATGGTTCCTTTAGTGAAGTCAAGTTCCTTTAAGCACTGGAATGTTTCACTATCACTGTTTGCTCTCTTGCCAGGCTGCATAATCCTATTGCTATGGGGATATTGAAAACCCCAAATAAACAGGCTTCAGTCTGTAAATTATTTATGAAGTCAACAGGAAATCTGGGGACCTTTTTCTTCAAAGCTAAGATACGTGCTTCCAATAAACCGAGGGTTCTCTCACTGGAATGTGTGAAAGAGGGGGATGTTGAACGTCTGTGAGTGAACTGACAGAGTTGCCCAGAGAGTCACCCAAGTCCTGGAGCAGAACAAATGTTGAAGAGGAGTTACAATTTCATGTTAGTTCCTTTTATGTCAGTAGAAACAACAGCAGATGCTGCTAGGGTGCTTTGTGAAGGAAAAGGGCAGGGCAGCCACTCTGTCCTCCGTCCTCGGAGCCATCCATCATCCCACTTTGAATAAACACTGTCCTCCCACCTGACTCAGACGTCCACTAACAAAGCCATTGCGTCATCTCCATGAAAAACCGTGCATTGTTTTCATTAATTGCCAAGTCCACCAGAGAGTCTCTGCCAGACAACTTCACGTTTTTAAAATTGATGTCTGCTCTAGAAGAGACAGTGCTTGGGATTGCCTTGGAAGTAAGCCCCTTCCAGGAGAAAAAGAACTATGCAAACACAGGGACGTTTGCTCTTCTGCACTGTGGTCACGTGCATTGTGCACTTGGTAGGGCAGGGAGAGCTCTGCCTTCCTGTGACAGTGGATGAAAGGTTACATTATTTAATGGCAGGAGACTTACACTTGACAATACGCTGGCAGTGGCTGAATTGGAAAGCACTCTTGGCAGCACCAGGTCAAGACAGTCATTTAAGCTGAAAGATTGAGGGTCATACACCATCTGGAGGGATTCACTTCTGCTGAGATTCTTTCAGCCTCCTCATATGAATTCTTGTAAAGCAAAACCATTATTGCTTCCTTCACTTTCGGCTAAGGAGTGCACACATCCCTGGGGTTAGCTGCTAGCTGTTGCTGCTGTACCAAGCATCACCATTTTGACATCAAATGAGCAATCACAACCTAGTCTGGGAGCGTTATTGTATTTTGTTGCTTTTTAGTGAATGACCACTGGTCAAAAAGAAAAAAAAAACTCATCACAAGATTTACACTTATATTTTGGCATTCAGGGCTCTAATAAAAATAAAATATAAGTGACAAGGACCACAGGGCAAACAAAAAAGATTGATCTTGATCTCACAGCTGCCCAGGCATAACTGTCCCTCAGAAGTCCAAACTGGTAAGTGAAACACGCAGGCGTTTGAGCAGATGAAATGATAGAGGACTACTGAGCAAGGTAAGCTCAAGTCAAAGTTAACTGCAAAGTCATGGGAGCTTTCTGTCTGCCTACCAGTCACAGCTGTGTTTCTAGGGCTCCTGTCACCCACCAAAGCCGTGATGTCCTGCCTTTGGGAGTGTCTGGGGCTTAATGTAGGTGACTTTGAGAAGTGGCAGTCGTCTGCGTTATCAGAGGCCTGGGGCATTGGTGCTCTGCTCCTTTTGCGGTGTGCCCTCACCTGCTGTGGCCTGCTGTCAGCGCACATTAGCTGTAAGCACCATTAATAACTCAGTCATGACATAGGACTTTGGCCGGACATCAATCAGTCTTTGCCTTTCTGGGATTTGCAAAAGAAAATACCATTAATTCTCAGCCTTCTTCATCATTGCGCACACGGCCCCTGCGGGTCAAGACACCACGGTTCTCGGACCTTATCTACAGAGGTCAGGGGCTATTGGTGGTACCATTTGCAACTCGGGGCCAACATTCAAGCTACAAATTAGCCCGTCAAATTTTTGTAAGTTATTAAAAAAAAAAGAACCGAATCCAGGACATTCAGGGCATCTTAGCAATGCAGGACAGATGCTGAGCCAGGATGCTGAATGCAGGCCACGCTCTGTGTCTGCAGAACGGAGGCTGGCAGAGCTGCTGAATACCGGCATTGCCAACACTGCCACCCTGATTCAGGAACTGCGGACCGAAGTGGGTCACAGCCTTTTCCCTTCTTCTTGGGATCATTTTAAGATAAATGTGAGCTTAGCCACCAGAGAGGCTCTGCTACGGGCCCTTGAGCTTGGTGCGAGACATGTGAAGTGGCTCGGGAGGACAGACGGCACAAAGGACCTTCCTGAACAGGCTGCTGGATCAGGAGGAGAGAAGCCATGCTGCAGGGCTGGTTGTGGGTCCTCTTACAGCTGCCCGTCTTTGACCTCAGCCACATTCTCAAGGCAGTGTTACTGTGACTCCCTCCCCCAGCTTGACAAGGCATCATCTCTATTTTCTCCTGGGCTCAATTTGTTTTGCAGAACCTCAGGTGGGTACCCCACAGCTTTAATCAGAGGATTCCTTGGGAATGGGCGTGTGTTTCTTGGAGTTTCTACAAAAACAGACCGCGGAGAATGGAGAATATGTGAATTCTGGCAAACACATGAACCACACGGCATCCATTTTTCCAGAAACCCCTGTCAGAAAGACGTGACCCACACTGCATCCATTTTCACGGATGCCTCTTTGAGGGAGACATTTAATAAGCTATTCACTTGGGAAGGAAACAAAAAAGAAAATGGTACTAATGAGAGCCACGAGAACAAGACGGCACCCGTAGGTATGCTGGGACGAACCAGAAACAGAGTAGAGGGAGATGGGTCAGGGTCAGGGACAAGAGAATGAAGACAGCGAATATTCCAACATTCCCAAGTTCATCTGTGAGTGCAATGCAAACAGAGCTCCTTAAAGGCGGTACAGGAAACAAGACATTTGAAGGAAAGATAATGGGAAGACGTGTGGACAAGGTTACAGTGGACCCTGAAACAGAGCACAGTGGCGGGGCAAGCACTCAGGACTAGTACTCTGTGCATCCAGCCTGGCTCAGGCTCAAGCACACTGGGACACGTTTTCAGCTAACTGTGCTTAAGCCTTTTTTTTCTTCAGGGAAATCTGCCAGGATCCATCCAAGGATGTTTTGAAATCAGCTTTTCAAGAATGGATATGAGGGGCTAAAGAGATGGCGCTATGGTTAAGAGTGCTTGTTGCTCTTGCAGAGGACCTGAGTATTGAAAAAGACCCAGGTTCAGTTCCAAGCATCCACATATCAGCTCACCGTCATCCATTAACTCCAGTTCCAGGGGTGTCCACACCCTCTTCTGACCTTCACAGGTGTCAGGCACCAACATACATGAATGCAAAACACTACTACACATGAAAAAACAAATATAAAAAATAGTTTTAAAAGAACAGATATGTAAGAAAGAAGCCAGTTTGACTTCTCAATAATCTTTTGATGCCTGAGCTAAATAAAATACCCCAGGCAGAACACAGTAGGCCTTCCTTCCCTGAAGAGGAGCTGCATCAGGAGGCCTGATGACTGTCTATACTTGTGTGAACACTGAGACTCGCCTTGTGGCCATATCCTCTTCAGCCCTCTCTTTGACTACAGGTCTCCTTGTTACTGACCACTAGAAGAAGCAGCACTGAGCTTTGACTTCTGTCTTCTGGTCATATTCACAAGCAAGCTGCAAGCTCTGTTTTTTTTTACGGTGTTGGCTTTTATGCATGCTGGGCTGCCAACCCTCACTCAATAATGCATGAAAGGGTATAGAGGCAGAAGTCTGAAAACATGGAGGACTAGGAAAGAGTGGAGTCCCAGAAACATCTGGACCCTGCAGGAGTAAGTTTGTAAGAGATGAATGGAGGGAGGAATTATGCTGAGCATGTCCTTGGAATAACTGGGTCACATTAGTGATGGGAGGATGTGTGGAGGTAGTCGCGGTGTGCCATGGTGTTATATGGCTGATGGTCATAGGCAGCACGGGAGAGTCACATGCAGGGGTGTTGTATGACCAATGGTCCCTGAGTGCCAAAAGCATGGTGCCAGAGAGTGACCAACAGTTCTGATTCTCAGACTGTTTGGTGGTCAAATGAGATCAACAGTCTTGTCAATGTTATTGTAAGGACTTCAGTAGAGACTGCAGGCTCAGCCCAGAAGCCAGCAGCCCTCCTGGAAATAGAGAAAGCAAGATGAGGCAGGGGAATGAGTGCCTGGGCATGCCGTTGGAACGATGGCAGGTGCAGTTCCAGAAGCACTGACTGCAGATGGATTTGGTGACTCAGACTGTCCCTTGTCCACCAACAAAGGCCTGCCTGGGCAGATTGGGCAGCATCAAGGCTTTTGCTTTGCCCTGGGTTAGCCCCTTTGTTCAGCTGAGCTAAAGGAGGAAATGCAACAAAATGTGAGCAGAAGAGATATTTTGGGGTTCTTTGCTAAAGAAGGGAGAAGAATTGCTGATCTTATGAGGAAACTTTGCTCTTTGAAGATTTTAATGCTAATTTTGTGAATTTGAAAATCTTAGCTGGCTAGGCAAAATTCTGACGGAAGTCCAAAGTTCTGGGACAGAACTGAATCCCAGCCAGTCATGCCTCAGGATCTCCCAGCCCAGCCTCATGCAGGGCAGATTTCAGGTGCCTAGGAGGCTGCTGGTGAGGTGCTGTGTGCATCATAAACAAGTAACTAGGGACTTACAGGAACATGATGACCTCTGAAGCTACAGTAGTAGAAACTTGAGAGCTATTTTTGGAACCACACCCCTGGAACATAGTGAATAATCAAACGAAAGAAACGAAACTCACCAACCAACCAACCAGTGAACCCACTCACTAACCTACCAACCAGCTAACCAAAAGCCCAGAGGAAGAAGCATGCACACACACACACACACACACACACACACACAGGCACACACTCAGAGGGAACCCATGTTGCTCCATCTTTTTGCCGAATGTGCCGCAAACGCGACTAGACCAAAGCTGAATCCATCCTCTCTGTAGAGGCTGTGTGTCCAGAGCTCTGAACACAGAAGGACTTTGGAAGCTTGGTCCTCAGCTCCTTTGGAGGGAGGTAGACTCTATAACTGCAGTGGTGTGAGTAGACATTGCTTCGCAAAATTCAGCTTCTCCTTGTCAGGATGAGAGAGCAACTTGGATGCATGAATGGGGATTTTCACATAAAGGCTAGTGTGAGTCTAACAGAAGAGACAGAAGTGTAGTGTCCATTTTCCTGGCAAGAACAGAGCTGTGTGTGCTGTGTTCATAAGGAAAAGTCAGGGACGAAAGAGCTAAAAAGGGGTCAAAGTAAACACCTAGAGATGACAAAGAGGACAAAGGGTGCAAGAGGGACCACGAGGAAATGGATTATAAATAGCAGGCCTAAAGCCCATTGATGGAGTGAAGTGTATACACACACACACACTCACACTACAGAGGAACAAAATAGAGATGCATAAATAAAGTCTGGGGAGCATTTCTGGATGCTGAACCCACGAGAAAGGATAAAGGCATGAAGCAGAGAGGCTGAAATAACCCAAAGAACAAAGATTAAATACTCACAGTATTTAAAGACACCCAGGAAAACAGTCCTGTAACTCAAAATGCAAGGAGACACACACCTGCTCTGGGAGTGCCCACAGGTGGCCTTGGGCTTCAAATCTGGGGCTTGGTTCCCTTCCACGTGGGGACAGACCACAGGTTGAGGAAGGAGGATGTTCAGTATCATTAATAGAGTTAGAAGGAATGGATGATGTAAGCCATGGACATGGACAGGGCAGCGCTGTGCCCGGGGTGCTACCAAGCAGGCAGGTTATTTTCATTATCATTCTGTCTGCACTTCTGCCAGGTACTGTCCAGCGACATGGAGAAGCAGTTCTGTGAAAACCACATCCCTTTGTCCTGGTCACTGCTTCCTAGCCCCCTTCATGTCTAGCTTTTTCTCATCCAGCTCCCTTCCTAGTCTAGACTCTCTGTCCCAGCTACACATCTCTGCACCAGGTGATCTCCAGAGCACTTGCCCAAGAGTCGGATTGCTGGATCATGGTGAGAATATGGCATGTTTTTATAAGAAATGGTGGGCGTGTGGTTTGAAGCTCTGCTCTACTTTCCCACTAGCAGACGGTGATGCTCCTCATGGTTAACCGATGGCACCAGATTGGGTGTCGTCTGTGTTCCAGACCCAGCAGTTCTAATAGGTATGTAGCAAAGGCAGTATGTTTGGAAAGCAATACATAAACAGAGAAATGAATGAATGAATGAATGAATGAATGAATGAATGAATGAATGAATGGATGGATGGTACGTTTCCTCTAGACGCCTATTCTCATAGGGCAGCCCATAAGGCCATACATCACCCCTCCAGGGCAGCAGCTGTGCTATCTTGGGGCAAGTATCAAGCTATTTCTTTTCTATGCAGCCGAGCTCTGCAAAGACGATGTTTTTCTGTAGCTGGTGTAAGGAAGGAAGAGACACTGGGTTGAAGAGAATTGTAGTTATTATCCTCACCTTGTGTCCATATGGACACAGGTCACGCTGGCGATCGCTGGTGTAGACATTTGAGGGATGAATCTCCAGAATCATCTATGTCTTCCTCTTCTGTCTTGGGGTCCCTGGCCACTGTGCTCTCAGTGGCAGCCTAATTCAGGTACTGTAGACCAAGGAAGGAGCAGACGGAAGGCCTCTTACCCAAGTTCTAAATGTTTAATGGACCGTTGAAGCTACAGCACTGTTAGGTGAAGTCAGCTTCTTCCTAATGACATTGGGAAATATGTATAGGAGCCTCAGAGGTCTTGTTGTTCATCTCTTTCCACTGTTGATACTCTAGGCACAGGCCTGGACCACAGTGAGAGCAGCTGGCCACGTGGTTACTATGATTATAGTAGATTAGCCTCGGGTAGCTGGAGAAATCTACATAAGAATCCACCAAGCTTTTGGGGCAACAACTGGTTTTCATGTTAAAAATCAGTTTTCCAATGACCTCAGAAAACCTGTTAGACGCCACCTCTGGTTCTCAAACTTCTATCTATCATTTTGACATTTTGGCTCAATGCCAGATCTTAATGCTTGCTCTCCCTGGACACCTGCATTAGGGCCAGCTTCAATGAAGCCAGTAGGGCAACCTGGTCATAGTGACCAGAATGGGAGCTGCAGGCACAACATGGTGTTCACAGTCCTGTTCCTTGGTGTGCTCCTCTCAGAAGGCTGAGAGGGAACTATATACACAGGGTACTTTGTTGACAGCCCTTGTGCTGTGGAGTAATCCTCTTGTACACTGTAAAGATTTGTCACTTGAATTGGTTTAATAAAATGCTCATTGGCCAGTAGCCAAGTGAGAGGTATAGGTGGGGTAACCAAACTAAGGATGATGGGGAAAAGAAGGGTAAAGTCGGGAGTAACCGGCAGATGCAGAGAACAAGATGAACATGCTGTACTGAGAAAAGGTACCAAGTCATGTAGTAAGGCATAGATAATTTAAGTGTAAGAGTTAGCTAGTAACAAGCCTGAGCTATTGACTGAGAATTTATAAGTAATATTAAGTCTCTGTGTCAGTTATTTGGGAGCTGGTGGAAGGGACAGAAATTTTTGCCAACAACCTTGTCTGGTAGAGCAGCGATATTGGTTGGATTTAGGCTGTGGCTTCTGAGCCTGAAGTTTCTTTTCTAGGGATGCAGTTCATGATCCAGTGGAAAGAAACCTAGACTTGCTGCTCTCAAGACTGTGTCATTTCTGGAACCTCATGGTTCTTGGGAGACTACTGGCCTAATAGCTACTTTTTATAGCCAGAAAGTGGAGGCAGCTACAGTGAGAGACTTGGAAAGGTATTGAGACGCTGGGGAGAGAGATGGTGTCACCACACAGCCTTTGGTCTTCTGGCGATACGTGTCCTATCTGAGGAAGCACTAGAGAGACAGAATGTTGTCTCGGGGCCAGCAGAGCCTTGGGTCGGGGTTGAAAGTAGACAGCTGGATTAATCCTCACCGGAAAAGGCTCTAGTGAGAACAGAGGGAGAACGCCATCATCTTCTGGGTGGTGAGAAGCCAGAGCCGGCACGAGTGGACAGCAACCCACCCATGAGCAGAGGGCCAGCCGGGCCCCCAGCACTCAGAGATGGGGGATCTTTGCATGGCACCTTTGCATGTTCAGTTTCTGGCAGAGGTAGATAGACTCCAGGGCAGCCTAGGGAAAGTCTGCCTTAGCTAGCAGAGTGGAAGCTTAAGACTAAATGCACTCAGACTTCTCCTGCCATCCCCCAATAGAGCCGCTTAACCTCTGGCACCATTGCCTCGCTTCCAGCAGCTCCAGCTTCTCTTATCTCTGCTCAGAGAGAAGGCACTCAAGGTAAGGGGTGCAGAGATGGTCTGAGGGGTGCCATGGGAGAAGAACAAGGGTGCCAGGGAGAAAACTGGCCAGATGGAGGTGTGAGCTGAGGGTGAAGGAAAATCTGCAGCCCCGGGATGCTTCGTGTTGTGCAGCCGACACAGACTATTCATGAAATAGTCTCCAACAAGAATGTTAGAGTTTTACTCTTTCAATGCTGGCTAGCTACCCCATGCTGCCTGGCAACCGCGTAAACACAAGAACCTTACTATCTGTCTTCAGAGCTTGATGACTAGTGGTACCTATTAAAGCAAAGTGAAGAAAAATACACAGTCCATCCCGGGCTAAGAATGGTTTGACTTGGAATATTCAATATTTGGGACTGTTCAAAGCAATATGCATTTGGTGGGAGCTATACTTTAGGGTCTGACTTTGGGTCTGCTCCTGATCTTCCCTCATGATTCTGGATGAAGACAGATACTCGCAGTCAGCTTTGAGGCCATGTGGAACACACGCATGCAACACTTGACAGTCCTACGGCACTATGCTGTGTGATGTTGGAAGGTAAGGTGTGGTAGATGCATTTTCGAATTAACAGCATTTCAAATTAGAATGGGTTTCTTGGGGGCACAGCCTCAAGGTCAGTAAAGGAGAATCAGACATGTAAAGGAGGGAGGGTTATGGAAGTACCATCTTCAGAGGTGGAGAAGAAATGTCCTTCTGCCCATGGCTCTAGCTATTTCTGGGCCAAGGTCCAGGGTTTGCCAGCTCCCTCCGAGACTGTTTTGTTTCAAGCTGAGTCTGTGTTTCCAAATGATAGAGGGACACAGGAGAACTTACTTAGAACTCTGACCACTGTTCTGGACAGAGAAGGGCTGGCAGCCTACTTGGTCCAACCACGCTCTGCTTGCCACTATGTAATGGCTAGTCCTTTCAACTTGAATGAACTGGGAAGTTCCTTGGGAAGAAGGAACCTCCATTGAGGAATTGCCTCCATTAGACTGGTCTTTGGAAGATTTCTAGTTATTGATTGATGTGGGATGGTCCCTTCCACTGTATTTGGTGCAATCCCTGGGCAGGTGGGCCTGGGTTATATAATAAAAGTAGCTGATAAAAGCTAGGAGAAGCTAGCCAGTAAACCATGTCTTTCCATGGTTCCCGTCTCTATTCCTGCTTCCTGCCCTGACTTCCCTCAGTGATGGGGTATGACCTGGGATTTCTAAGATGACATCAACCCTTTCCTCCCACAAGTTGGTTTTGCTTAATGTTTTATCCCAGAAACAGAGAAGCAAACTAACATACCCTACCCAAGAGAGACCTGGTGAATTTTCATCAAATTGGGTTAGGCCTGGCAGGGATTCTACTGAAACCCCAGCAAACTTGTCTCTGAAAACTCATTGCCTCTCAGATCCTGGGAGACAACTATTTTTAGGGAGTGTTTTGTTTTCAAAGGCACATTGCTGTTGTGAAGCCAGCTGGGGGCTCATCTAATCAAGACGCACTTGGGAGTGTTTATGCTAATTCCCGAAGCCAGCCCCCTCTATTCCGAATCAGCTCCCACTTTCTCCTCCCAGCCTTTTTGGCTGTGGGAGAAGCAGGTGCCTTGCACACAGGGCCACCATATTCACGGTTGTCTTCACCGTCTCATGCCTTTGGCGTCCTTTAGATGAACCTTGTCATAGGGCTTAGTTAGCAGTGAAAGTCTTCAAGAGAGGCTCACTCATACCAGCCACACATTTTACATGCTTTAACATACGTGTGGAGTATTGAGTTTGATACTTAGACACACACACACAAAGAGAGAGAGAGAGAGATCTTTCACATCATTCTATGCTTCTAACACCACATCCACCCAAGAAATCTTTGCTGTGACAGACTTTCCTTGGCTATATTTTAGATAGACTCCTCTGTCCCCTTTGCATTAAGCCTTGACCTTATCCCTCCGTCTACCAAGTGCAGTTTTAGCACATATATTTTTTCAGCTTGACACAAGGCAGTCATCTGGCAAGAGGAACCTCAGTGGAGAAAATGATCCCGTAAGATACACTTGTAGGAGACTATGGTACATTTTCTCCATCAGTGATTGATGTGGGAGGACCCAGACCCCTGTGCGGTACCACCCCTGGCAGGTCGTCCTGAGTTGTATAAGCAAGCAGGCTGAGCACATCATGGAGAGCAAGCCAATTGACAAACCAAACTCTTCCATTGCTTCTGCATCCATTCTGCCTCCAGGCTCCTGCTTTGAGCTCTTTCCTTGGCTTCCCTTGATAACAGACAGTGAGCATGGACAAGCTAGACAAACCCTTTCCCCACAAAGCTGCTTTGGCCATGGCCTTTGTCACAGTCATAGAAAGCCAACTAGGACAGCTGCTTTTCTTGATGTTGTGACCAAATCCCTGGCAAGAAGCAACCTAAAGGAGGAAATTTTCATTTTTGCTTGAAGAGGTTTAAGAAGAGATGTTTGGCAGGGGACGTGGCCGAAGAGGAAGAGGCTCCTGATGATGACACATGGGGAGCAAACAAGAAGTGGAGATTGCATTTAAACCTCAAGACCCACCTCCAGTGGCCCATCTCTCTCTGTAAGGCTCCACCTCCCTAAGGCTCCACAAGCCCTGAAGCTACCAGCTGGGGGCCAAGTGTCCATAGAAGATGGTCACACTCGGATCACAGCAGCATGAATCCTGCTCAGGCCATTTAAAGAGGTTCATTCTCAATATCTGAGTGGGTTCCTCATCCTCCAGAATTTCCCACATGATGTCTAACCACCCAGCCTCTTTCTGAAAGAATCCTGCTAGGCCAGGTTAACCAGCATCCCTATCCTAATGTCTATTCTTGCTCATTTTCTGTCTGCTGGGCACCACCCCTCACCTTGTTTTTCTCTTTTTCTATGTTTGGAACTGAGCTTAGCTTTACACTGAGGCCTCTTCCCCTAGTGCAATGGTTTCTGAATAAAATCTGTTTGTATCCCTTAAGTTACCATTTGATTCAGTTTCTCTTCAGCAACTGTGAGACAGACATTGTCTCTCTTGGGCAACTGCTATACCTTTGTGATTGAAACCATGTGATGCTTGGGCATTCCAACACTGAGTCTTTGGGTGTCTTACAGCTCAATTAAAATCTGACCCCAGCAACAGATTAAAGGGCAATGTTCCAGCTTCAGATGCCGGTCACAAGTGAAGTCCCTACCTCCCTTCCAGCTGCCTGCAAAGTCAGATGTTCTCACAGTCCCCTCTCGGGTTCACTAATTCACTAAAACTACTTACAGAGGACAAGAACACCCCGCATTATGATGGCCATACTCTTACAAAGAATGCAGATAAGTGGCCAGCCGGTGGATAGGCCTCAGGGCTAAGTCTAGGAGGTCCTTAGCACAGGACCCTCAAAACTGGAGTGCTCCAGTCTCACTGACATGATCACCGTAAGGCAAGCCGTAGAGAGGAGAGAGAGGAAAGGTTTCAGAGGTTTCCACCCACTGTGGCAGTATGGCCCAGCAGCGCCCACTGCTGTGAACAGGAAGTGGAGTGGGGAACAATCTCCCACTGACCCGCCTTCTCCAACTAGACCCTACCTCCCGCATTTCCACCACTTTCCAACTCTTTTGATTTTGATTCTGTCATTGGATGAACCCATTCATTAGGCCATAGCCCTCAGGATCTAATTATCTCTGGAAATGCCTTCGCAGATGCACGGTAGGTGCGCTTTATTAATCTCTGAGATGTTGTCAGTCTGACCAAGTTAGCCAAGGTTAACCATCGCGGTGAGCCACTGGCTCCATCCAGAGCTACGAGGAGTCACATTATTGACACACCAAGATTCATATCGTCATCATTAGGAAATTCTAGGGCACTTCAAGGTCTGTTTCAAGCATCAGGAACAAAGACCAGGTATCTCCTTTAATTTTACCAAGGCTTGAGAAAGAGGCAAGGTGTAAAGAAACTAAATGTACTACTTATTTTCTTTCTTCCTTGATTTTTATTTTTTAAAAAATTTGAGTGCATCTGTGTGTGTGATTGTGGGGTAGGGAGTGCATATATACACATAAGCCACAGGCCAGTGCTGGGTGTCTTCTTTTTTAATGCCTATTGTACGTTTAAGACAGTGATTTGCCTAGGCCGTGGAAACTCTCAGGATCTCCTGTCTCCACTGCCCAATGCTGAGAAAACAGGGGCATGCTTGTCTTGTCTAATTTTATGTCAACTTGACACACACTAGGGTCGTCTGGGAAGAGAGAACCTCAATTAAGGAAACACAATCATGGGATTGAGTTGTAGGCAGGCCTATAAGATATTTTTTTTTAAATTAGTGATGGAAGAGGGAGGGCCCAGAGGGCCCAACACACTATGGGTGGGGCCATCCCTGGGCTGCTGGTCCTGAGTTCTATAAGAAAGCAGGCTGAGCCAGCCATGATGAGCAAGCCAGTAAGCTGCTCCCCTCCATGGCCTCTGCATCAGTTCCTGCCTTCATGTTCCTGCCTTGCTTGAGTTCCTGTCCTGATGTCCTTTGATGATGAACAGTGATTTGGAAGTGTAAGCCAAATAAACCCTTTTCATCCCAATTATGATTTGGTCATGGTGTTTCTTTGTGGCCGTAGAAACCCTGAGACAATGCTGCTGTGCCTGGCTCTTGACCTGGTGCTTGAGGTCCAAACTCAGGTCCTCCAGCTTGAGGGCAAGCACTTCGCTCACTAAGTCATCTTCCCAGCCCCATCAATCAGTCTGTGCTTTATTTCTTTCCTCCTTTTCTTCTTTACTTTCTACATGATACTTATTTTAAAAAAATTAGTTGTCCCTGGCCTTGAGAGTTAGTTCCATGGTCAAGAGAAATTTCTGCTCTTGCAGAGGACCCGGGTTCAATTCCCAACACCGACATGGTAGCTCATGACCTTCGGGAATCCAGTTCCAGGGTATCTAATGCACTAGGTACTCATGTGGTACACAACCATACATGCAGACAAATACTCAAAAATGTCAAATAAAAGCAGTAAATGTTCTATTAAACTTAGCTGTCTCAGTTCTAGGGATGGGAAAGGTGGCCTCACATTGACTCATTGAAGAAGATTTAGTGGGGTATTGGTTTATTTTTTATTGCACGAAATAGTTTGTGAAAATTTAAATTAGTTTCCTAAAAGAAAAGGCTCTAAGAACTTGGGACCACAACCAAACCAAACCAAACCAAACAGCAGCAACAATAAAAATCTAGTCTGAAAAACAGTGGTAAAAGCTGTGGGGCAATGGTAGAAAGGTCTTGCATTTGTGTTCAGGGTTCCAGAGGGAAAGGAAAAAGAGTGGCTCCAATGCTATGTTTGAGGGTACAATGGCTGCAGATATGTCATGTAACCCACAGATTTCTATAATACGCCATCAGTAGTTGAACAAACAGAAACCTAGCAGAGACACACATAAGGGTCCAGAGAAGGCTTGAGCACAGATTTTAGAAGATGATGCAGCAGTAACAAAGGAAGAATGGATCAGATATTGTGGGTTGTCCTCAGAACATGGAGACCAGGAAGAAATATAAAAATATGGAAATCACTTTTTATTGAAAGAAAATTTTTTATGTAATATATTCTGACCACGCTGACCCCAGCATAGATCTCTCTCTCTCTC